>SHCU01000032.1:12731-30634 GCA_004307685.1 Ceratina australensis
GCAGTGCGGCCGCCTATAAACTGCTGGATTCTAATTAAAACTTGGAGGATTTAACGTTTCCCTTCTATCTTTGTAATTGACGTATTGTAAAGCTGTGAGGGAACGTTAAACTTTCGAAATTTGCTCTGAAATTTTTCCGTTTAAAAAAAAAACTTTTGCCCCCTAAGTTTCATTGTTTCGTCAGTTGAAAGGTTTTACTGTATTTATTGCCCTTCTTCTTTTCAATTAAATTGGAAAAGTTAAAGTACATATGGCGCGGTCGAGTTAAATGAAACTTGTGTCGTGCCGCTGAAAAATTAACGAAAGCTGCTTAGCACGTTTTGCTTAACTTATTTTTCAATTCAACCTCCCTCATTTTTAATAATTAAATGCAAACAGTCTTATAACTACAGATTCGTTCTCAAACTTGTAGCAAATTATTTTGACGACGAGATCGCGTTTATTCATTATTATTATGATTGAAGAAAAGTTTTTATGTTTGTTCCCAGGTACTGGCTGGATCGTGGTGATTTCAAAATGACTCTCCGATACATGAACCTGCTGAAGGGCGCGCCCAGGTCCATCGCCAGGGACTGGATGAACGAGACCAGGATCCTGTTGGAAACTCAACAGGCGGTGGACACGCTGCTGGCGTACGCCGGTTCCATAGGTCTGGTGTTCCTCGGCGCCGGGGACTCGAAGGTCAGTCGAAACGATTAGAACAAGGGAACAGACGCTACATAGGAGAACAATTATTTTTCTCTAGTTTCGTTAGATACTATCCGTCGGATTATTGCTGGAACGATGAATTCGATTCGTTGGTTTGTGGGTGCTTTTGAAATGATTTTTTGAAATTGGAGCATGCGGTGTACAATATTCCTAACTGCCGATACAGATGCTGACAAATACAGTGGATTATGTAAAAAAAAAAGAACAAAAGTATTCTCTAGTCACAGTTTTTTGTAACATTTAATTTGTTTGCTTCTCCCGATAATACATTTAAACATTCTCGTTTCCCGGCTATTATTTTTGCGAATTCGACCGGAATTACGGAGCTCCTCGGATTTTCCAAATACTGTAAGTGGAATTGAATCGCCAATAAAAAGACAAATAGCTACATTCGTTTCCCGAAACAACGTACTATCTGCTTTCTTTTTCGCCCTATAGATCCATCGTAAATCACGTGATACGGTTCATTTCTTCATGCAATATTAATTATTCTTCATTGTCAACCCTTTCAGCGGGGCGATGTTACACACAGCAAACTGATTATGAGGATGCTCATTTTTTTATGTTCATGCTATTAAATGTCCTTTGAAAAACTTGAAGCACGATCAATATTTTTTTAAGCAATTAGATTTTTTCTATGTTAGGACTACAAGGCGATGCAACTGTAATCTACTCTAATAGAATGCATTTTTAAAGGAGAGAGTGCTTCAAACTTTTCCACATTTCACGTAGACTAGATTTAAATCTCATAGAATAGAAGTTCAATCACTACTGAATGGATTAACCGATGTTGCAGCGTTAACAGCACGACGCACGATTTTTTGCTTGCAGTAAAAAAGAGAAAAGACAGAAAAAGACCGGTAAAGACCAACACAAATCGAAACGACTATTCGCCGGCCAGAGTGCTCGTCCCTTCGTGAATTCTCTCGCGTCGACAAAGAACCCTCCCTTGAAAAGAAAACGCAAAAAAAATATATGTACCAGAAACCGATCGAAACGAACCGAAAAGCGAAACCGCAAGCCGAGTAAAAACGAAATCTCGAAAAAAGAAACTAACTAAGAAAACTCTGAAAAAAGAGACGATAAAAAAAAAGAGGAAAACGCAGACAGTGAGAGAAATGTTCCTTTGCTTGTTGTTCGAAGTATTCCAGTAAGGCTCGCGCGGAACAGGCCGTGGGTCGGCGAGCATGACGAAGACGAAGAAAACGCCGCCGAACAGGCGGAAGAGCTCGCAGGACGACAAGGAAACGTGCCGGAAGAAAATGGGCGTACGCCGAGGTCCGGACCACCGTGAACCGAGTACTCGGACGGGAAATGCGGGAAACGATCACCCAGGATGAGAAACGAGCCGGGCTCGAGGTCTCTCTGCAATCGGATTCCAATGCGATGCCGGAAACGAAAGTTCTCCTGGTGCAGACAGCCGCACCGAATCGTTCGCTTTAAATGCTATATCTATTTTTATTTTCAATTTTCGCATTTCCCGGTATGACTGCTGCTTGGAATTTTCCTGTCCAAGCTTTGGCTCCTATAGAAAATCGCGGTCGAATCTTACTTTCCGATTAAATTGTTCATGCTGTTCCCTCAGAAACAGGTTTTTAAGTAAAAAAAAGTGTTCTATCTACATATATAGGATCTCTGAGAGCTCGAACGAAAAAAGTTTCAATCGCAGGGATGTTTCCCGCAAGGTTAATTCATTTTGTACCGCGTCTTCCGTTAATCCAGGATTTGTCAAAACGAAACTACGCCATATGGAGCTCGTTTCAAACGCGAAAAAGTTCACGAGTCCCGGCGATCCCCTGGCAAAAACCAGGCCAAACTTGTTTATTTCGCACGATTCAGTCTATTTCGTTTCACTGGAAATGTTGAAGTAGGCAATTTCAACTAACGAAAATTGTACATAGTATATCAGATATTTGAAACTTCTAAAATTAGAATTTTTAATATTACACCGAATTTCTTCAGTGTACAGAGATGTCTTTCGAGAACGTTTCCGCCGCGAGCGAGTTTCTTATCTCCTAATCGATCTAGACAATCCAAGGTTGTCCTGAATTCCTCATAGTTACTATGTTACACATTATTGTAAAATATCGACCGTGGATCGTCTAGAGGAGAACGCGCGAGTTGGACGAGTGAGAACTGCCTAGCAATTAAATAGTTCAAGGTAAAATAAACGTTACGTCGATGCCGTCTGAATGAACCGCTGTTATTTCTTTCACCGAAACAAACACAATATCCCTGATCAGAGCGAACTGTTTCAACCCTTTAAAACGGGCCAGGAATTCCACTCCCCGTTATCCAAAGAATTCTTCAACTTTTTCCACGCACGTCATTAACGAGACTGCTTCAAAAGACACGCGTCTGTCTGTTCTCCTTTTTTTGCACGGGAGCTCAACGACGCATTTAAAGCGTGTCCCAGAGAAAACGATCTCTTACCTCTAGAGTGTTTAGGCTACCCGAAGAGGCTAAACGGACGTACCGGGCTAAACAAAGCTTCTCGTTGTTCCAAAAATACAAGAAGCTTGAAAGAATGTATGCTAAAGCTTAGAAAGGGAATGTTAAATAGAGAGTGAAACCGGGGAACCGTGTTCGGGGGGTTGATGGTTCGGATGAAACAAAGAACGAGACGAAATGACGGTGAATTTACGTGATGTAAATAGTGTGTTCACCTTTGTAGATTGCGTTGCGCTTCGGCGTTAAGCCGGAAACCGAAACGAGAAAACAGTTTCTTGGTGCGAGCAATAAAATGATAATTCATTGTTGCTTAAACTCGTTATATTTCTTGTACTCCTGTTTCCCTAACTTTCGTGTCTCTAGGTACTTTCCTTCTTCAAGATGCCTGATAAAAAATTGTAAGTACAACAAAAATTATTGCTCTGCTGCTTTCATCTGTCGTATCTTTATTTCTTCGTGAATCATGTCGTTGCAGGATCTGATAAATTAGGTGTTACTAAAAAGCATCGCGGAATCATATCGTCTGAATTGGCTGCAAGAGAGCCTCGAGGCTTCTATTCTATCTATCAACATTATCGTTACGATCATTACATACTTATCGTTTGAGCGTATGGAAATGAGCAGAAGTATGAAGAATCGTTTACATCGCGACGTTGAGCGAGAGGGCTTTGCTAATAAATCGGAGAGCGTATGGGAGAGAGAAGGGTGGGAATCGAGATAAAGCGGAGTTGATCAAGCGTGACGGAAGAGGCAACAAAGGGGGAACGAGGTCGCGGCGATCCGTCGCCGCGATAAGCCCGCGCCCGAAAATCCTTCCCAGGACAGTGCAATTTCTCATGGCCGCGTACGAGAAAAAGCTCTTCGGTTTTATGCATCGATAAAACAAACGTCCGCCGATGCTTTCACGCCGAACAGATAACATTGAAATTCCACCAAGGATCTCTCGCAGAGAGCATTATTGAACGAGAAATCTTGCATGATTCCGTGAACCGCTGTTGCTTATACTTACTCCGTTTCATATTAGTAGAGCACCGATTTTTCTTATTCTAAGTAAAACATTTATGATGTCAATTTCGAAAATGTGATTTGGATGGAATTTATTTGACCATTTAGGTATTACGATAACACCATAAATGCATCCTTTATATTTTTTGTGTATTTAATGTTTCTGTAAATGTGTGCTGTTGGCAATCATATTTTTTAGTAATTGAAAGTGATAGATACGTATAATTAATTTCAAATTATGCTTGTCTTTTAATTAACCTTATACTGAATAATTTGTTATCAATTTCACGGAATAGTAAGTTAACTAATTTTAATTAATTCATTTGTAAGTCTGAAGGAGTTATGTATAATTCCCCAACGACTGTTTCCTAGGAGTTACGACTACTGATAATTATCTGCGGACAATGTATCCAACGGGCAGGATCCGACCGGATTTAAGATCACCAGGACCATTATTTTGACTTGTCCGCGTGGCCAGACGATCGAGTACCGCCTTTGTCGTGTCGGGATACCGTTTCCTTTTGTTCGACACGGTGCGTCCAAGTTTTCCAAGTAAAGTGCGACTCCGGGTGGGAAGATATTAATGGCGTGCGTTTACTTGATGGATACACCATTCGCCGAAAGCTGTTTGGGGATTTTATTCCGTTCTTCCAAAGATCTCGAGGGATCCTTGAGCTACGACCGTTTCCGATCATCATGATCGACGTATTTGTTTGAGTCAATGCAATTCTTTCGTGTTTCAAAACGAGCTCAGTTTGTTCTAGTCTAGCGGGATATGGAAAGTATCTTAGCTCCTGAATGAACGGTAACAGAATTCATTGATCAAAAATCCTTATGCAGTTTGTTACGCCCTTCTTATGCAATTCGTTGTATTACAAAAAGCGTTTCATGAAATGGAGTGGAAATAGCTTGGCATTGAGTCCACATGAGTAATGGAATAAAAAGGCATGAAGCCTGAATAAATTGTTTAATCACCGTTTGACATCGTAACTCGATCAGAGTTATCACCGTTAACATCGATTGTGGGCTTAATCCAGCTACCATTATCGTCGGTTATGGATGTCGACGGAATCGTTTCGGCGCAGAATGGGAACGGGACCGGATGGAAATGGGATGGGAGACCAAGTGGCTTTTCGCGCGACGATCGGAACGACTGGTAACGACGGCGGCGCGACGCGGTTTAAATCCGCATCGAAGCCCGCTCGCTCGTTACAACCTCGCCCATTACCGTAAACACGTGGCCGGCAAATTGATTTTAAATCACCCTCGGCCCCCGGTGCCACCCTCTCTCCGCGCGGCTACCAACACCGAACGCTGCCACCGCTGCCGATGTTGGATTGGCTCGTTCGATCGGCCAGTTTTTACCAGTGGAAATGTCACCTCGTTTGCACCGAGCTGAGCAATCTCCAGTTTTTTCCTGATTCAAAGCCGTCATCCCATAAAACGTGACTCCTTTTTTCGCTCGACAATTTTCACCCCAGGTATTTACTTCTCGATTTTCTATAACTTTTAAGAACGGAAAGTTAACACTGAGAGAATTGAAAGTCAAAGATCGTTCGGGTTACAAAGTTCTCCTTAACACTTTATTGACCGCTAGCCTATTAATCGGGGTTTGGTTATCGAATTATTAAATTATTTAAAAATTGAATTACTACTACCTTGAATATATTTTATGTATGTCAGTTCATAAGGCTCTTTATTATATGAAATAAATGAAAAATAAAGTATAAATATGAATAAAATTACATTCCTTTGAACGAAAGGAAATTAGCGCAAAGAATTGAGAATTAAGCCGGTATTTAGTGAATGGCAGTCTCAGAAACGACCGGTCGATAAAGTGTTAATAAAAAGGATTCGTGCTAACTTCGATTTTAGAAGCTTTACCGGGGATACGAGTACTAGTACGTTCTATGCACTTTTGTTAAACGTTAGTTTCGCAACGATTATCGATGAACCGTCCGGGTGATGGGAAGGGGCACATAATTTCGTACCAGTGACATTAGCATATTTATTGCGAGCTTGGATCTGGTTCAGAATCGTCGATGACCCATGATACTAGGGCCAGTCGCTAAAAGAGGAGACAATCACGTAATTATTGGCAGGCCGGGTAAAAAGGATCGGTCATTCTTCCGCTCTAATTTCGAAATGGCGTTAATGAAATTATTTGAAACGCTGAGCTAAAGATGGGAAAATCGAATTAGATATAGACATTAACCCTTTGCATTCCGCTGTCCCTTCTCATGGGATATCGTAATTCTAGCATACCAGTCAGATGTCCCTTCTCGTGAGAAATAAGTTTATTATTAATTATTATTATTGATTATTATCATTATTATTGGCGAGGAATCAAGTTATTTCAGCGTAACTTTTTGATCTCTCCCTGTCTCCCTGAAGTTTTCTCTTGAAACAGCTGAGTAGCTGATAGTCAATGTCCATAGTTGTTCGGAGTGCAAATGATTAAATTATGGGATTGGGGTCATTTTAACGGGGATTAAAGACGAGATAAGAAATGTTACGAATTGTTTTACTGTTTCTTTATTTGTTTTTATTCGAGTCCAGAAAAATTGTTTACGTTTCTCCTCGCTACCATATGTATATCCAGAGTAGTCCAGGGGCTGGTAATTGTTGACGGCACATATTAAAGAATCGGTACGCTCTGTGAAATCGTTTGTGACAACAGAGCGTACAAATTCTAAAATAAATAACGTAACATAGCACAGTGGTCCCTCATCTCGCCGTTGATCTCAGATGAAATCTACATGACATTCTTAAAAGAGCCAGAGCTGAAATATCTAATCATTCTCACATATCCACTCTCTCAATTTCACTACAGTGCTTCATTTCGAACGATCACTCTTGAAATTTTATTTAAATTCTATTAAATATAATACGGTACCATTCAGTTTATTCGATGACAATAAATACATTATTTTCATATTTTTATTTCATGAAACTGGCGTTAATACATATACAGAATAGATAGTTTGTTCACGCTCTTCGGAGATACTATGTACGCCGATTTCAAAACCCGAATGATGATTCCTTAATGATCGTTGCCGATTCTGAAACGAAGTAATGTGGTCGAAAGTGGCTGAAAATTTAATTGGGGCCTGGTGTAACGCGGTCTGGTCGCTGCCAGAAATCTCAACCGCGAGAGAACTCGATTCGAACCGGGGAAGGAATGTGGTCGGTTGATCTTCCGCCTCGTTTCTTGCGTCGAAACGCATTTGGGAAACAACAGATGTGATTCACTGTCCCAAAGTATGTCGATTCAAAAGGAATACAGAATAACAACGTTCCCTCCATTATAAAATACCGTACCTCTGAATCTCCGCTTTACAACAAACGCAACTGAATTAAAATCCTGTCAGCGGTAGGAGAGTCGAGAACTTTCCTAGTTACATTTACCAAGGATTGAAAATTTCATTGAAAGTTTAAAACGACTGCATTCTGGTTTAGTTCCGCTGAGAAAAATACTTGCCAGGAAACAAGAATGAAACTCCAGAGAAATTAAAAAACAATCGAAATAGAGGTTTAAATAAAAAATTGAAAAGATCATTAAATAATGTAATTGCACCCTCGGTTTTTCATCGATTCTCTAAACGCTCGCGTCTCACAATACCTCGAAAAATAAAAGGGGGCACAACGTTCTTACGCCATTTAGCTCGTTCCTCAACGCTACAATACATATAGTCCCACGAAAACTACGAGTTTTATGTAAAGAAAAATAGTAGCTGGCGCAGTAGAGAAAAGCAGAAAAAGAAAAAGTACCTCTGCGCGTACAATCGTCTGGTGCGAATAATAAAAACGTAGCAACACGTAACAGGGGAAAAAGAACGGCGAGTTCCATTTTTCTGGCCGATGCTCGACGCGTCTCGAGCCGATTGCAAAATTTCAAACACGTTTTAGTTCCTGGCTCCTCGTCGATCGAATTTAATTATGATAAAAAGCTGTTTCAATTTGATCAATTATAAGAATCCATCAGAAACTCTTACATTCTATCTCATCGTTTCTATAAATATATCATATAAAATCACTTCATACCTCTACAAAACTACCTGAAAGTATATTAAATATCCTTGCTGGTACAATCATACACACGGTATTACGTATACCATTACTCAGGGAATACCATATTTGCTCCTCGTATTCTATTTCATCCTCTCGTCCGATTTAAGTCAACAAAATTCGGCGGTACCGTCGATTACGCGTCGAATCCGGCCGGAAACGAGGCTCGGCCCCAGTTTAATCCCGAAAATTTGTGCGGTACACGCGGCCCACTTCCGCTCCGCGCAATTAAATTGTTTCGCATCGTTCACCGTCAAAAAGGATGGGTACCTAAACGCCACTTGAAAATCGCGAATCCGCAACTTTTTCACGCGACCATCCACTTTTTGAACTGACACAACAACCTTCTTCTACTTGCTTTGAGCGACGAAATTTCATTTCCACGTGGCCAATTATTTCAATTAAGATTTTTAACACTAAACCTACCACTTAGGATCAAAATGATCCCATGTAAATTCTTGTGTGAGGAATAGAAATAAAAGAAGGCAGTTAGAATTGCAACTCTGATTTAACCCTTTGAGCGCTATGAACCCATACATGGATTCTCGTACATGAATGTGCAAAATCTGTCGGTAGTTTTAGCGTTAATTATTTTACGCTTTTATATTTCTAAATATTTTTTCCAAGTCTGCATTTTTAAATCTGCAACCGGAGTATTTATTTCTCTTTAAATGTGATCAGAAAATAGGGGATGAAAATGTGGTTTAATTGATCCTGAAATTCTTACTCGTTGAAAAACCTGCTTCCCCTTCGATCCTATTAGTTTTTCATCTGGCCTAATGTCTCCCCTTTTAATCTCCGGTAAAGAAAACGATTGATCGGATACAAAAGGGTAAAAAACAGTTTCACCGTTCGCGACGAGGAGTCAAGGGAACTTGAAAGCGGGGAGCACACAATCGCGGAGGAACTCGAACGGCTGAAAAAGAGCCGTGAAAGGGCCTACTCGACGACGCCTCGACGGTGTCGAGGCTCCCAGCATCGTTTCACCGGGACGCGTACCTGCGTCCCGTCCCTCTCTCCTTTTTCTTTCCGCCCTCCATTTTTTTTTCTTCTTCTATCTTTCAAACGCGAAGTTCATTCGAACGTTTCATCCGATTTTTTACCACCCGTTTCATTCATCCTCTCGCTTTGCTCAAACAATTTCAAACATTCCCAAGCGCCCAACACATTCACCGAACGCGAAGTGTGAGTAAAAATTAAAAAAAAATGTTCGCAAATAAAATAACTAAGTGACCGTGAAATTCCTTCAATTCGCCTTCGAGTCAAGTCTAATTTAATTCGTTTCGTAACATTTTTTTTTTTCAAGCTACCAAACGAAGTAAGAAATGAAAGCTTCACTTTCACACTTTACACACTCACCCATGAAATCTGTTTAGGTAGAAAAATAAAAGACGATTGCCTCCTTTAGACGTTTTTTTTTTTTTCTTTTATATCTTTTCTCTCACGAACCTCTTTAATAATGTATCCTATCGAAATAGTGCTCGAAGCGAATGTAAAATGTTTTTACGCTTTAGGTTGAGACGCCTAAACACTCCCTAAAAACGCTTTTCATTTCTTTATGTTCCACCTCGCGTGGGAGACTCGCGTCGATCGTCGATCATAGGACAAGACGATCGACGATCGACGCGAGCCCCCTGGATCCTTTCTCGTTCAACGATCACTCAGCCGTTATAATCAGGAGCTTGGAACGATGTCGGATTTGTTATCGAGCGTCTCTCGATTATCGTTGGATAATAGTAAAATTCTTACACGCTAAGGAAGTTCGCCTAGAAATTATGGTATAGTTAATCGATTTCCTTTTAAACTCGTTTAAGGTATCGTCCAAAAGATTTTCTCTGTTCATTTTTCTTTTCTGTTCGTGTGCGTCGGAATTCGAATGATAAACTGACTTCCAACCGTTTCATTAATATAGTCGCGGAATGATTCGAGGTGGAATTTCTTTTTCTTTCGTACTGCTATTTCTCGTTCGAAGAGTTATTATTAATCGCCACGGTGATCGCGGACCCACGTGGATACGGTTGCCACATTTGCCACTTTTGCGTTATAAAAATACATGGATAAAGTGTATAAGCGAAGCTTGAACCTGGCGACCCGCGACAATTGTAGCCCGTAGCGTGGATTCCATGAAAGTATTCTTCAAAGAGGATTGTTGCGTTACAATTTCCATTGGTTCGTCGATGAGACGTCGCAGGATAGTTTCAATCAATTTCTAAGCTTGATGAGACCGAAGTGACTTATTGCTATTCAACAGTGAAGTGTCGTGTCGTTGTTTACTTCGATTCATGATGCTCTTCATTTTTAAACGGCGAAACGTTCGTTTTATAGGAACAATTATGCAATGAAAGTGTTTACTTCACGGTGCAGGTACTATCGTGCAACAAATTTTTCGCGTTTTAACGTCTGATAAGAAAAGTAGCAAATGTAAAAAGAATCTCGTTCCAGACTCGCGCTTGCAATCCATCTACTATCGATTTCGTTCCGTGAATTCGTCGCGAGAAAAGAATTTGGAGAATGTTTCCTACCAACGAAAAGCGAAACATTTTTCAAATCCCTTCAACCTGCTATCCTCCTCCGTCCTAGCTACAATCGAATCTATAATTACTCGTCAGAATGTAAAAATTCTGAACGCTGCATCGAGAATCCATGCGACGGTCAGCATCGATCGTGCTTTAAGAAGACGAACGTCTACCTCGAAACATTCGTCCAACAATAACAACGACGTTAATTAATAATAATCGACGTCCGAGACGGGAAACAGGTTTAAGTGTCTTTAAAGTAAGTACACGCTACATCTCTTTAGATACATCGTCTCATCGCCTAATCTCAGAAAGAGAACAGATACATTTAATAATAATAATCGCTAATGTAGTAATGTTCACTCGCTACCGTCCTGTGCTTTTTTTTACGATTATTTATTTATTTTTTTTCTTCGATTTTTCTGATCTCGCGCTCGGTGAAACGAATAAAGATATTTTTTGCCTCTCCTACTTTCGTGTGATTCGCTTAGCTTACCGGCTAGAGATGAGAATCGTTTCTACTTTGTTTTAGGAATTTATTTTCAGACGCTGGTTAGCCTGAGAAGAGAACGGGTTGCGCTCGTTCCATTCTTTCTACAACTCACTCAACAACTCATAGGTAAAATGATTTTTGTATAACGATATTCAAATTAAATTCGGTAGGTTGACATGGAAGTTACGAATAATTGACAGATGATTAATTGACTCTAGCGAGCTAATTGAGAATTGGAAATCATGGTAAGATTATTTCCGTAAAGAAAGAGGTCACGCGATACGAGGCTCGAAACTCTGATTGAGAAATGAAAATACCGGGTGGAGTAAAATCGAATTGCGAAACGGGGCAGTGCGCAATCACCTCAAGCCAACCGACAAGATATACGCGTTTCTCTTCTGCTGCTGTCCTGTTTTCTTTGTTCCTTTTAATATCTCACACGTGCGTTCGTTAATTACAATTATTAAGGCTACTTCAAAGCGGTTACAAGTACGGTAGTAATAATAATCGACAAACTCTCCACTCGATTTTCACCGCCTATCGCTCATTTATAGCTACTATGTATATATTTATATATGTATATATATATATAATATATTCATTTATTTATTTATATATTTATATATGTATAGTTAAGTTTATGTATAATCGGTGTGATGCTTCCATTTTAGTGTCGTCATTTGAATTTTCCTTGCGTTTTAGTAAATGGTAATTAGTTAATGGTAATAGTAGTTAATTAGTTTAGCAATGTAGTAATAATAATCGATAATAATAATTTAATGATCGATAATCAATAATGGTAATCAATAATCATAGTAATTAATAATAATAACGTTTAACATTATTATCCTCGCTGTTCCTCATTTTTAACTGTTGTCTGTATGTAGGTTACATAATTTATATATTTATATCCACGCGGTTCCCTCGTTTCGCATTCTTTTACCGTTTTTTCAACCCCCAACCCTGTTCCCCCGTCTCTCCTGCCCGTTTCTTTCATGCATCTATCATTGTAACGTCTCTTCCATGAACGAATTCTTACGATCTAAAAAAGATTTCGGGTCGACCACGAACGACCCAGGCATCGGGAATCCGCTTTTTCGCGCTTCGTCGATTTTATTTTGCGGTCGATTTTTGTTAACGAAGGGTGAGACATTTGTGGTCCGACGTTTCTTTTGTTCAGTTTGCTGTCCGACAATTGTCGCGGTTTAGTTTCCATTAACTTTTGTTGGACTAAGAGACACGCTCGAGGGAGGAAGAGAAACTCGACGGTAAACTCGGTGAACAATTATTAAATGGAATTCATCGAAGAGTAGCTTAAAAAAAGCGAGCGGGCGAATTGATTATCGGGCAACTAAAGAGTCTCAAGAAAAGAATTTCTGAATGGAAGGAAGAAAGTAATCATAATATATTTCCATCGATAACCGGGAGGAACTAAATGTTTTCATTAAATACAGGACAAGGAATATCTCCCGCAACTATACTGAATCTTTCGATGAGGAAGAATAAAACAGTTGTTAAGTTCAAAGGGGAATTATTCATGATGGCTAATAAATTCTATGTGAAAAGGAAAACAATCGTGAAGTGAAACAAAGACTTGTGAAAACCTATTCAATCATTTTCCAATGAGGTGATCTAATCAGAAGGAAAATTCATTCTTCGTTCAGACTTGCCTTCAGTTGCGAATAAAATAATTTGCGGACAGAATGTAAATGTCTAGCAACTGAAAAATTAACAGACTACAGAAACAGGATAACAACTGCTCTTTATTTTCGATGTTTAAATAAAATAAAAATAGCAAATCACATCAGAAAGGCAACTAAAGAGGCTCGTCTTCGGATTGCTCGCGAGTGAGACACAAAAGAACGAGAGAACCCAGGAAGAATTCTATTCGTCTCGTCTGACGCGTAATCGAAGTGCGCATCATCGAGGATTCGCTGTTTCTGGTCCTTGTTACGTCGAACATTCGCGACGCGACGCGACGGCGTGAAATGAAGAAAAAGAAACGACGCGGCGCGGCGCGAACGAGCGATGGAATGGCAAGTTTTCGTCTAAATCGAATTCGAGGGTTTTGTCGTTTCAAGCGTCTGCTACCGAGGGGAAGCAAAAAATTCACGCGCTGTACGGTATCGTTCTCGATAAGAGATAAACAAGCAAGGGATCCCTGTTACAAATTAATTTTCCAAGCGACGCGGACATTAAAACTCATGATGGTGTTATTGCAACTCGCATGACTGATGAACATAGAATTCTTCTTCGAATCTCATTCATTCACGTTCATCAAATATCAAATTCTTTCAAATTAATTTATAAATCATTTAACGTCGAATATGATTTTTCTATAATTGCCAGCAGAACCAAATGGAAATCACATAAATTGGGAAATAAATAATTGTGACAGCAAGCAACATTTCCGACTGACTCTTGATCCGAAACTTGCAAATGAGATCGGGAAAAGCAAGGAGGATCGGGAGAATATGAGAATCGTTTGGATGGTAGAACGGGTTCCATCGATTTTTTTTTTTTAAACCGATTCACCGACGACAACTATCGACTGGTCAGCGTCCAGTCAGCAAGGAGTCCGGGACAATGGTTCGAGCGCGTAGAGGGATTCCTTCGCTTGCTTGTTCGCGGTTCTCCGGTCACCGGAAGCGACGTATTAGCCACGAACGATCACGACGGCCGCCAATGCGATCGCGATCATCGCGAGGCTGCTGCTTGACGCGAACGACGGGGCCGAGTTGCAGCCGTCCTGCTGGCAACAGTACGTCCTCGTGCTCCAGGCCTCTGAAACAAATCGCAAATCGCCCATTCAACGATTCTGATTTTAATGTTGCGTTTCCTAGTAGGTGAAAAATAATCATAGAAAATGTTTCACTTGTAATTTTGTAAGAATTATAAAATATTAAAAATATTTTTATAAGAAACAGGATTAGTTTTGATGATGAGTCAGAACTTAATACGAATATGAAGTATCTAAAATTAGTACTTTTTAATGGTCTTTAAGAATTTAACTTACAGCTCACAGAATTAAGATTGCTCGCGGTGGAAAAGCTGTTTGTAAATATATCCAGAGAGGGAGTGGATTCATGAATGAGAAAGGGCACGCATCTTGTGTAGATAAGCCAATTCCTTTTAATAGAAGAAGCACGAGCCGGCTGTTACTCCATTCAAGAGAAACTTATTAAAAGTAGGCCAGATAAAGAAGTTATTGAAATAAAAGGGGGAGAGTAAAAGACCTCGTTAAGGAGAACGGTTCATCGACAAAGGGATCCTCCCCTCTTTTAATCGAATTCCAAGAGAAAAGGTCGGCGAATATCAATTTCATTACGGATGGAACGAAGTAAAAAGGATAGAGAAACGAATGAGAGAGGGAAAAAGGAGGAGCGCATTGGGAGTTTGAAAAACGTGACGTAGAAAATTTATTATGGCCATTCCTATCCGTATGATATTTTTATCCCGAACCTTAGTGAACTGCTCCTGGCAAACTTTTCGGCGGTCAGCGTAAACAGGAATAAAAATTATTGGACGTTCAGGGTAGTAAAAGTCGCATACAAATTTCTTTATGAACCATGAAAAATGTGTCTACATAAAAAGAGCACGGTATTATCCGCAGTCTAGTTACGACGAATTATTTCATACTAGTAAATAACTAGACTCGGCGAGATGGTCTCCGAACCGATACTCTTAGCTGCTCGTAGTTATCTGTCCCATTGTGAACATCGACTCTCATAAGCTTCTAATTTTACAACTTCACAAAAGCCATTCGATGCTTAAGGTATTGATTATCGAATAATTTCATGACTCCAAGCTTATTTCGTCGTTGAAAAATGATCGAGACCCAAGCAATTAAAGAGGGCCATCTTGAAAAATTGTCAGATCGGCCATCGACGGCTGAGTGTTCTTCACTCTCAGAATTTCCCCATTAAATCGTCGAGCATCGCGCCCAGGCTTCCACGGGAAAGAAATTAAAAAGGCTTCGAGATGTCGAACGAAGTGTTCAAAAAAATCGTAGTGCTTGACTGATTCGAGTCTGCACAGGACATTTTCCGAGTGCTGACAACAAATTACTTTCTCCTGTTACTCTGATGTGCGAATTTTGGTAGAATTTCTAAAAAACCAGCGGACACAATTTGCTTAGAAATTCAAATTAATTTCAGGAGAACTTAATTGGAGAACGAGACGGATTAAAAATTGTTTCGTGTTGACGGTTAGAGTAAAAATGCTTTCTTGTCGAAACGGAGAGAACGCAATAATTTTAGAGCATCCGGGAAAAATAACGGGCCCCTTAAATTGGATTAAGAAAACACACCGCTCGCTGGTTCACTGACAGCTCGGAATTCTTCTCGACCGTCGAAAATACGTTCCGGTCGTTTCGTCCCACGGTCGAAGTTCATTTTCCGCGTTCCTTAAGCCGCCGCCTTTCTCTCGTTGCATCGAGTTGCCTGCACTCGTTTCGACGGTATATAAACGAGCCCGGGTTTTTCACTTTTAACGAGCCAGAAATCGATCTCTCGTCGCCGTTATTGCGATGTTCCCTGTTCCCACGTGGAAAAATAGTTTCGACGGTCTACAAGTCGTTCTGATAACAATTATGTTTTAAAACAGTGAACAAGTAACTTTCAACCGTACCCGTGCTTCATTTTATAACTAATGAGAATATTTATAAAATAGGACCCGAGAAATTATTTTCGAATAGAGGAAAAATACGAGTTACCTTGTTTGCTTCGAAAAAAAACAAAATGCTTAAATTATTTATGAAATGACCTGACGCGTGATTATTCGGCATGCTCTATTTTCAGTTTTAGGTACATCTCGCTCCCCTTAATCAAGGACTTCATTTACTTCGGCTGAAGTTCCGCAGCAAACATTAATTTATGCTTCGCTCTTCACTTTATTTTTTAGTAAATGAAAGATGGAGCATATTTTTCTGAGAACTCGGTTAGGTTTGAGGTTGCTGAAACCTCGAAGAACTTTCCCTCTAGCATTCCTCAGGGTTTTGCCGAGTACCAAGGAAAGAGTGGACCAGAGTTTCGGCTCAGCGGAAGAAGTTCAGAAAATTTTCCGAATTTCGAACTTCCACGAGGCTTCGTAAAATTTCCGTTTGTGCGGGAATAGGACGTGGTCGTCGCGGGAACGAGGGAAAAATTAATCGAATGCACTCTGCGTGCGTGATACTTTTCTCCTTGGTTGGAGGACGTGAGTGGGAATTCAGTGATATGGGTCGACGCTCGGCCAGACCCGGTGGTGATTCCGCGAAATTGCCGAACAGAAGGGCAGCGGGTATATTCCGAAGGAAATTTCGGATAAAATAGAAAAATAAACAAGGGAACGCTACAAGGGTAGGGAGTACAAACAGCGAGGCAGGTGGAAATAAGTGAATTTTCCCAGTGCAACGTATCGGAAAAGACTGTTCCAGGTCATATTCCAGTCAATGAATGTACAAGTGAAACATTTTAAGCTGAACGAAGTAAAATGGCCAAACAAACACCACATTCTTCGTGAGGAGATGCGATACTACTTGTTCTTTATCCACAAGTACAATTTAACCCTCTATGGGCTGAATTTTTGTTTTAAATCGCAAGAAATTAAGGGAACGAAAAATCAGCAATTGTAAACCTATATATGCAAATGAAAACAATTTTATTGTATATAGTATATATTCACTATGTGACTTTCAGGTAACAATGGCATATAATGTTTACACTTCTGTGTATAAAAACTAGTAAAATAATGATAAATTAAAATGCGACCAGAAAATGGGCCCATAGAGGGTTAAATGGACAAAAGTGAGTTTACGAAGTACAGGGATAATGCAAGATGTTCCGCGTGAAATCGCGATCAAAGGGAAAGCGATATCTGTAACGTTGGAACTAACCGAATTCTCGCGGATGCGCGGATGGTTGGTCGAAAAATCTGCAGTTTCGGTGCGGTTACTGTGGCGAACCTCGGGCCAAGTTCGTATACGCGCCCTGTTCGAATTTCAAAGCGGCCACGAATGAATACCGACGAACAAAATCCTTCGCCTACCCGTTTAAGTATTCTCAGAACCGTATCCCCCCCGTGAAATAATTTCAAACGATGCACCCTATAACTTTTAATGAAACTTCTTGGAGATTAACAAATTTTTCTGGATAAAATTGCGCGGCACAACAGGCGAGAATAAAATGATTGACGTTTATGAAAAAAAAAGAAAAACTGCAATCGCGTGAAAACGTAGAGCGAAAATATAACCAGTATCTCCCGACGAAATTAGTTCAATTTTCCCCGATAACGTCCCACGCTTTCCCGATATTTCCCGTCGCATCGCATCCGCGGTCGAAGGGATACGGCGAGCACTCTCTAAAGAAAAACTATTGCGGGAAACAACTGGCTCGCGTTATCGGGACACGTCCTCACGTAATAATGATAACAATAATGGAGAACGAGATTGTTCGCGAACACCCGTGGGAAAGGTTATTTTTATTGGACGTAAAGCCGTTTCAAAGGACAACTTTTAACGAGAGATTCATTGTTTTAAACGCTTGTCCTCCCTCGCTCCGGTTTACATTTCGCATTAACGAGCACCGCCGCTGTAAGTTGATACGTTTATACTAGTTAAACGTGACAATTGAGAACCGTTTTAAGTGCCCGCCTGAATGAAGCAGAGATGTTACGTTTTGTCA
>SHCU01000032.1:30648-71268 GCA_004307685.1 Ceratina australensis
GACAATTGAGAACCGTTTTAAGTCCCCGCCTGAATGAAGCAGAGATGTTACGTTTTGTCAGAGATTTCGAACCTCGATTCCTCGAAAAGTGAAATACTTTTTAACGCGCGCGATATTATGACGTGAAACGAGGACCGTAACGAATACGTTTAATGCAGCGACTCACCCTTTTCCACGCAGGTCGGCACGCAGTCTCGAACCGTCGAGCCCTCGCTGACGTATTTCTGAAAAGCAGAGGGAATTAAAACGTCATTACTTTTTAATCGTAAATTAATAATTAAAAAATTTTTTATAAGGTTCAAAGTACAATGCCAGTTTCAAGGAAGAATATATTTCCCAGCGAATAGACAGGTCGAACGTTTATAAATTGTTGACTCTCGTTAATTGAACTCGTGATTCGATCCGCATTCCCAATTCGCCTACCCCCCATCGCATGTTTTCCATTAGAAAATGAGAGAGAACAGTGAAAAATGCAAAAAGGTGAACTAATTGAACGAGATAGATCGGCTGCGTATGATTGGAAGAGGGGGCAAAAAATAGCTGTCGGTTTATCTAAACGAGCGATAGTCACGAGAGATGCGCGTTAAGAGCGACCGGGAGTCGCGATAAGAGTAAAAGTTCCGCGCAGTACGGAACGGGGTAAGTTTCGTGGGTAAGGCGTTTGATAAATAAGTGGTAAGCATGGTGTTGATTATGTCCCGTATCAGACTTCACCCGAAGGTTCCAGTCTCCTTTTCTTCGTACCCGTTCGCTTTTAAACCGACGCTGAAACGTAGATCTCTCGCGGAGATTTCTCTTGATGAATTATATAAGAAACTAGGTAAAGTTTCAAGAGGTATAACTCCGGCCGAGGGTGTATGCATGTAACCGCGAACACTCTTGAATGCCTCGCGAATATTTCAGAATATTCTACCGCGGTGTTTCAGATGTTGCGCAAGTTCCCTCGTATCTGCGAGTGTTTTATAAAATTCCTGATTAATTCATGAATACTTTAATTAGCCTTATCCTGATCCAAGATTCTTCGAAATTATTCTTGAATAGAGTCTGTTTATCAGATTATACATTTTTTGTAGTTCAACTCCGCGGAATAATAGACCCGTTTAATTTTCAAGATTGTACAAAGAGAAGGAAATGTTTCTCAGCCAGAATAACGGAGTCTGAGTAAACTGGTTGATAAGAATATTACTCCGTCAGTCTTGTAATAAATGAAACAACATCTTTTGTTAACAAAATATGTAAATCCTTCGTGTGATTTTCCTGTGAAAGGAAGATTTAGCGACGAGGGATTCGATCGATTCCAGAAGTCAGGAATTACCAAGAGCGAAAGGGCGATTAGGAAAGACGGGGCGAGGTGGGTGATCATTCGAATGGTCCTGTGTTCTCTGATTGGATGAATTCGAAGTCCTTCGAAGCAGACGCTGCGTCATAGCCGGTCGGTGATCGATACCCCAACGATTATAACGCCCCGAGGATGTCGTACATATTAAACCCTCTCCGACTGCTAACCCTTCATCGTTCCTGTACATATTAAACTCTACCTCTGCTCCACGGATTCGTCTGTTCTCCCTCGAAAAAGAGCTATGCAAATTTTTAAAACAGCCACGAGTGTCGAGTTTACCAGCTTTTCAAAAATCGTGATTCGAATGTTCTCTTAGCAAAATTTCAATACAAACGTTTTGAAATATCACAAGGGGAAAAAATGTACTATGAAACATTGTCATGTTCGTTCGAGTGATTAAACAAGATCTCTGTGTTACGTTTATGCAGATTCATGAAACGGCAAGGGTTTTATTAAAAGAGCATTTTAGTCCAACATAAAAAGGGATATATTTCTCTTGAGTTTTTGCGTACATTTTTAAAAAAGATATGTGACTAAAGCACCCAAACGGTACTCCTACGCACGTATTATGTTTATTTCAATAGAATTTAGTCTGCCGTGAGATCAGGTGGAGCTGCTCGTCTTTTTGTCGCAATTCATAACGGCCATAATCCTGTTCGTGCGAAAGAGCCGATCTTTTTTATCCCCACAGAAAATTCGCAACGAGTTAATACCGTGACATTCGTTTTTATCTACGACCGATGCATCAACCCGGCGTATAACTTGATCCCAAAAGTGCTTCATCGTGAAAAAACCTTTAAAATTTGATCAACGTCAAGAGAGACGTGCGACGTAAAGGCTAACGGTTTGTCGCGCGACAAAATAGAAACTGCGAAGTAATACCGTGAAAATTAGCGTTATGGAAATGGACAAGGCTCAATATTTTCCCAGTGAAACTGGCTAGAGCGATATTGGTCGTGTCTGACGGGGCGAAAGCTAAGAAGGAAGAGGGGTGCTCGTGTTCTATCTTGGGGATGCCCGTTGAATCGGGCATTCCGTTTCGCCAGCTGCTGGCCTCTTATCGGGATTCCTGTTTCTGAATTAGCAGGAGAATTCCCGGCGAAGTTAGCAACTGCGCGAGGAACCGTGCTAAAAGGTTTGAAAACAAAGTACCCGCTGCTTCTTTGTCTTTCGAATTCTTTCCTTGTATCTCTTTGACATGCTAATCCCTTTAGCTTTTTCTGAATTTTAAACTTATTCACGTTGCCTGTTACTTTGTCATCACAAATTTGAATTCCTGTTTTCCTACCATTTTCATATCGTAAAATATATGTTAGCAAAATTTTTCCAAAATATATTTCGATCTTATTTGTTCTTATCACCCAACAATTTTTTATTTTTCGAAAACTTATTTAAATCGGAAATCTACAAAATCATTCGATCCATAGCATTAATTCTCCTCGGTAGGCGGGAGGATTCTCACCGTGGAAGAGAAGTCTTGTATTCCGAGGCGTCGTATTTTTTTCAACGAATCGTCGCCATGACATGAATATGCATTTAATGTATACGCAAACACCGGGGCGAGAATATCGCGGAATTAAGTAGCGTAGAGGGGAGCGAGAGAGAGAGAGATGGCCTGGTCTCCAATATAAATTCAAATTTCACCGCTTCCATTGTGCTCTCCTTTCCGCGGAGGCGACCGATTACGGATTTACCCCCGGTGTTTCAATCCCTGCCAACCCGAAAACCCGATTTACTGTTTCTCGAAAATAATACTCCGCTTTCGAATTCGAGATCGATCCGCCGTGCTTTATCGCGTGAAAACGGCGAGAAGAGAGCAATTCGTCTTCGACCGTGGGATCATATCTCAAAAACACTCGATAACTTGTGGCCCCGGGAAAAAAAAAAAAGAAAAACGGGAAGACGTCGTTATTTACATGAAAGTTACATACAAAGTCGGAGATTTAGGATAACGATAAAAATATTGGATCACGACTTTTTCCTTGTTACATAAATTCATTCCTTCAGCCAACCAATTTCTCCGTCGATTGTTCGGCTGAGAAAGCTCACACCTCATCCCTTATTTCCTCCTTTATCCCTCATTGTTGGCTTTCATCCGGCAAACTTGGGTAAGAGAGAGAAGGAGTTAAGCAGATTAAGTCCTGAGAGAGCAGCCAGCTACGACAAAGAATTCCCCGGCTGTTTGTTTCGAGAAACATAATCGGCCCTCTTCACCAGTTTAAGAAAATCCTCTCCCCGAGCAGACTCGCCTGCCATCAGGTCACCTGGTTCGCGAATCGATCAGAAAATGTTTTTATTCTATTCTGAATCTTGAAGAGTTCACAGATTGCATATGCAGAGAGGCGATAGAATTAAGACGAACATTTCATCTTTCCATTAAATAACATTTTATTTTAATCCAAGAATTTCGTATTAAAAAACTTTTCAAGAAACGATTGGTAACCAGCGATTGGATGGAAATTTCCCGATATTTCAAGGAAATCTTTAAAACTGATGCATCAAGGAACTCGATTTCCTTCGCAATAAAAATTGTCAGCACCTACGTATGTATAACAGAAACGATTCGAATTTAAGGATGGAATCGACGCGGGCGGTACATACGGCCCCGGCCCCATTCGTCGACCGATCGATCCATAGAGCCAGACCAGTTATTTCTAATTCGAACAAGATTACTGCAATTTCCCGTAATAAAGTGTGGAAAATACGGCGGACTATGGAGATGGGGAAAAAGGAGGGCTTCGATTCGGACCGGATCAGAATTCCAGATGCGGGAGTATCGATAACTGAAGTGGTGAGAGGGAGGGAGAATTAACCCCTTATCGCGCTGACTGCCACTGTCTTAAGTGTTTCCTCGGACCCTCGAGAGGGCTTCTATCAAACGGAAATTGACCGCCACCTTTCGGTTAGACCACGATTTCGGGGGAAAATCGTCCGGAAAAATGCTCTGTTGATTTCTTAGAATAGAATTTTTATAAGGAATTTCGGAAAATTCCACGAGTAAGAGAGAGACAGCCGCGTCTATCGAGTATGCCTCTTGAGGAGAAAACTAAGCTAAACAAAGAGCCATCAAAAATTGTTCTGCACGCCACGCTGGGGTCCTAGGACTAAGTGTGACCTAAGGGTCACTCTGTGCCGAGGTTTCGTGCTTGAAGGTCGTGTTGCGACGTGTAAGAATAAAACCAGTATCTCAGAGAATATTACAGAGCCTTTTTACGTCTACAACGGTTGTACTGATTTCTGATCAGTACGCGCTTAGCTATTACGTTTACTGTTTACGAGTTCGTTGGATAAATAAACTTTTACGGTATATTATTACGAATCTTCTTACATTTTCTTCCGTCATTTTATTGTCTCGTATAAAATTAAAATAAAACGACGAAATCGCCTGTGAATAAAACGAACGTGAGGCTGCGTGTCGAGAAAGAAAATTTCCTCGGTATGCACCCGATTAGCGAATCTGCAATTTCCATCTGAAGGGGATTTGCTTCGAGCCCGATGGAAATCAATCAGAAGACGCTCGAAATCTAATGGGAAGCGCCCGTTCCAACGAGATGTCGGCCGCGGATTTTATTTTCATACGCGCGAGAGGCTGGCGTGTTTCCTCCCGCGACGCACAAAGGGGCGACGACAGCGTGGGCGTGAAGCGGAAACGCGATCGCAAAAGACGTCGATCACCGGGCGAAACGTGGTTCCGATGAAAGTGGGTGGCTCGGATGCGAGTGCACACGTGCAGCCCGCCGTCGCAAACACACGGTTTTATTCGTCACGCAAAGGAGACACGGGCACCGAGGAACGGGTGGGGGTTTTATCGATGGCTCCGGATTCGATACCGACTCTCAGATTGAAATGCCTACTCCTAGCGGTGAATCGTGTTCCCCTCCCCGGGATCGTCTTCGCGAGACCTCGACGAATTTTAAGGAGCTTACTTTTTTTACGGGTTCTCTCCCCAAGCGGATTTTTTCAATTGGAATTGGTCGGAATCTCGCGAGTTGATGTATGAATTCCTGTCGGAAGAGAATCTCAAGAAAATTGTTATTACTCGTAATTCAATATTCTCTTATAGGAGATTAAGAAGTGTGGTATTATACACGCGATCACTGGTCTCACATGAGATTTTTGTTTTTACCATCTGTTTTAAAGTAACAGAAAAATATTTTGTTTTTTTTTTATTTCAGCTCTCTAAAGTTTCACGTAAGCGAAGCTTTTACAGCTGTACAAAGCTCATATAGTAGTTTTAAAAATAATTATTTACGTAACTTGCATTAATTTTTCAAATATATAAACCACATTTTTCCAAGAAATTACAAATGAACTCACAAGCTCTAATATTTGGCTCTGTAATCAGATTCTGAATATTAAGCTGTAAATACAAGCTGATTTTTTCCAAGTTCTCGAGTTCAAGAATAACCATGATTTTTTCTTTGAAGACTAATGCAATTGAAAATACTCTTTTTCTTTGGATTGTATGAATGGATACAAGTCTTAGAACTTAGAAACTGAATAACAATTTTGTAGAACATCTCCAACGTGAATCAATATCGGAAATAAAGATAATCCACAAGAATTAATCGTTCACTAACGAAGCCGAATCTAACGGTCTTAATTCAGGAAGGTACAAGAACGAGTGAACTGGCTAATAGAACCGGGCGGGTAATCGGGCAATAAATTTCGACGCAGCAATCAACTGGGAAAGATTCGCAAGGAATTCGAGGTTCATTGCCAGTTACTAATCACTTGCAACATGCAACGTTCATTCGAGAACCGCGAGAATTAACGCGATACCGAAACTGTTTATTGGCGATTTCGCTCGTGGAAAAGTGCGCAATCAGGAGAGTGCAAAGTTACCGGCGGGGGAGTCGTTGCTCGCGCGTTAAGCTCGAACACGCTCACTTATCGTCGCCGTTGAACAGGACGCTGTTTAACTTCCGCCGGATCAAAGCGGGTAATCTGGCGAAAGCTCTGAACACGCAGCAGCATCTCGTTGCGCGGTTTGTATCGACTCTTGTTTGCGAGATATCGCGCGAACTTGGTAAACGGTTGCGGCAAACATTCGCCGTTCACTCATTTTCATGTCCTGCGTACAACGCGTGAATCGCGCGATATGTATTTATCGTTTAAAAGCTTCTTCAGACGAAGAGTCAATATGACATCTACTTCGCGAACGACTTTCCTCTCGTTCTCAAGAGCAGAATTTTTACTAGCTGTTGAGGAGCGAACTCTCTTTAATATTCCACGGACGTAAGAGTCAAACTAATTGACATGTTACTTAACACTATATCTACCATGAGGTGTCAAAAGACACGTTTCAAATTTTAACTGAACATTATTCGCTAAGTTTAATCATTTCTCCACAATTAATTTTTCGACTTTTCTTATAATAGTTGTTAAATTAATTCAGCGATATCATTTTCCTCCAGCTCATACTGGATTTGAAAATTCGTATGGTTCGAAATAGGTATTTACAAAATCGTAGAAATAGTGTTATACATCGAGGAGTAATTAATTCCTTCCGTAATTAAGTTACAAAGTTTTTCACTTAGATAGAGTTGTAAGTGAAATTTAATAGAAAACAGGAAATGTGATATCATATACTAAATTACAGTTAGAACGTAAGCTCTTCACAAACAGGTTCGCCCATTTTCCGTGGAAGCAATACGCGTTCTAACGCAGTAATAGCGTCGTTTACGTAGGTGTAATGAAATTTATAGAGGACTTTATTTAATTTGCGGTTAATAGGTTGCGGAAACCATATCCGGGTTAATTAATTTGAGGAAGTATACATTGAAAAGCCGATAACTGGTCAAATAATAAACATTCGTTTAATACAGATAACGTGGTTACGAATTAAAATGTATATCAGAGATTTCGAGACGGAGATTTGATCGACGTGTGCAGATTATCACTGATTGACAGCAGTAGATAAGCGGCTACTGGTAAATGATCGATACTGGTAGACGATAGAAGCAGGTTGTCAATAGTGACTTGATGTGACATCACTCGTGGGCGCGATGTGTCTATAATCATCCGAAGAAGGACAAATTTCATCCATATAAATCAATTAATAGTTCAACCGCTCTCACGCGGAAACAATAGAATCGCGATGCTAACTATTGGCCTGGCAACTACTTTCTTTTGTTTCGTTAACGTGTCCATGGTACTTAATCTATATTTGTCTCTTATTGTTTGGACTTCTACCTTCCGTTTAGTACAAAAATTATATCGATTAATAAAAATTAGTTCGATTGATAACCGGAAACAGTAGAATCGCGATGCTAACTATTGTCTAATACATTAGAAATGACATACATGGTTAAGACTGCATATAAACTGTTAAGAAGCGAGTAGAAATTGGGACGTGTACCACGGTTGATCGAAATGAAGAATGAATCCTTATTCCAAGAGTTAAAATAAAATCGAAAGTTTGATTGATAACAGTTAAGTACCGTTTCATCAAAATTCATGGGAAACAATTAAAACTTAGATCGCAGTTTCCCCTGATCGTCGACTTCATTCTGCTTATTAAACAGGATTTGAATCCTTCATAAAAAAGTTGAATCACATCCCTTTACTAGATATTCCTTCGCACCCCCGTGGGAAAGTAACTTATGGAAGTGAGGAAAGAATTATTCCGGAGACGGCGGCGGTGGCACGCGTGTCCCGAGCGAAGTTTAATCGAACCCGAACTTTCGAAGCGTCGTTTGTCAAGTGGGTAGCGCGGCCACCCCCT
The DNA here is from genome assembly GCA_004307685.1 of Ceratina australensis. NCBI lineage: Eukaryota > Metazoa > Arthropoda > Insecta > Hymenoptera > Apidae > Ceratina > Ceratina australensis. The sequence goes on from SHCU01000032.1 coordinate 38,715, forward strand.
AAGCGGGGATCGCTTCAACGCGCATTGTGCGATTCCCGTTCGCTAGTTAAACCAAGCCGAGAGGAAATCTCGTGCCTTTACCGTGACACGCATCCCGAGAACATTTCTCGACGATTCGGATACATTCGTTGACAAGCGATGAATTTAAAAACAATGCAGAAATATTTTAACTTCTATTTCAAGCGACGTGACATTTCTATTCGAAAGCGTTAGTTTCATCAATAGAGTTTCGATCGTTCAAAGAAGAGTGCTTCTACCCATGTAAAATTGAGATGCAAAGTATTCGAACGGCGAACGGGATCCCTCGGGAACAATAGATAGAGAAATCTCGTACGGGAAAAGAAACTGCAGCCAGACTTAACAACGCGTATCGGAGCCCCCTTGTACGCGGCTGAGATACGTAAATGCAGTGTGTCCATTTTATCAAATGGCATCGCGACACGACCCTCCAATGTTTTCGAATTACACAACTACGTATCTCTTACATTTTTCATAGGCGATCGATTACTATGCATATCGATGAGAAATGTAGCTCTCCGTTCGGTCAAAGGGAAACGGAATGGAACTATGCGTGAATCCGGAGGCGTTTAACTGTCGCATGAATAATGCGAAACGGGAGGTTTTTGTCAGGGATACAGTTGATCGCGTTGGCTTCCGTGATAAGGAGAAAAATGTAGATAAGAACGACAGCGTAATTTTGCATAAAAGTTTTCAATATTATATTTCAATGAAAAAGTTTTTCGTAGCTAAATCGTACGAATAAATTGAGATCTAAATTCGTAAATAATATTGAATGACAATGATAGGTTTTACGAGGTTCGTCGTAATTAAACGATATCGAAGAATATTGGCAAGTTTTCTCCTGCCGGTAGCGGGATTACAATTTTATTTGACTGCAACTCATAACAGAAATTTGAAACGTTTGATTGACAAGGGTACGGCTAATCCATTTCGCGGCACGAAATCCGTTCTCAGGCATCGTTCGACAACCCCCGGCAACGAAACGAGGGTCGATCGATCAGGCACAGCCATTCAAGCACCTCGTCGGTGTGCCACTTACTTACTTTCGGCGCTCGTTCGACGGTGTACAACCGGTGATACAGTGGAACCCGTCGCTCCGATTATCCGAGGCCTTGACTGGCTCTATGATCGATTATCCGGAAGCCTGAGCGAGAATCCTTGTAACTTGTATACAAGTTTGCCGCTTTTGCGGATCATCGAAAATGGTTACAATGTAATCTGACTGATATTTTATACGATAACAGCAACTTCAGGCTGCATCGTTGTTTCTATCGTGAAAAGCAATCGCCGAATTTACACGTGCGCGCGAAGATATCAGGCGAGTGAACAATTTCGCGTGAGAAGTATTTCCAGCGAAAAACTGTACTATCAATTTTCTCCTCTCGTTTTTCACAATTTCCATTAATTTGTTCCACATACAATTTTTATTTCACCTCGGCAGGCCGTTTTCGCTTTGAAAGCGCGAGCCCACTCTCTGCGCTGTCACACCGTTTAAATTTCTCGTTTACGCGACAACGGACTTCCGCGCGCTGTAATTGACCGAGTAGCGGGACCGAGCAGGGGAGAAAAACATTTTCGACCGCAAAAGAATACCGCGACAAATTTTGCGCCACGCGCCAGATTTCGTCGCGCTTTTTACGAAACCATGCCCCCGCGTGTGTTCGCTAGGCAGGGTGTCAAGCCAGCCGGAAACATGGTCGCACAGTTCGCCAAGTTAAACACTTAGCATATTTCATCGCGGGGAATGAATTGAAATTTCGCTTTCCTAAAATCGGCCCTCGGACGTACAGAAAGGTCGCGCGGCTCCCAGAGGAAATCGACCGGGATGCATGCTTCCTTCCTGTCCTAACCGGTGGCCCGAGTTTTGTTTCTGCAGGAAACGAGCAATCGAGTCAGACCAATATTTTCGTGAAACGACGTTTCGAAACGACCGAAAAATACAACTAAAATTAATTTAACCCTCTATGGGTCGAATTTTTATTTTAAATTGCAAGAAATGAAGGGAACGAAGAAGCAGCAATTATAAACCTATATATGCAAATGAAAACAATTTTATTGTAATATATTCACTATGTGACTTTCAGCTGACATCGGCCTATAATCTATATTATATCTGTGTATAAGAACTGGCAAAATAATTATGAATTAAAATGTCACTGGCCATAGAGGGTTGAAAAATGAAATGTGAATTAAATACATGCATTCTTTCTATTTTCTGCACGTTATAATTATTATAACAGTCAGAAACGTTGAAACGGAGCTCTGAAATAAAAATTAATTATAGTCCCTGTGTAATATGATTAGGATTATATGAAAGTTGAGGATAGCGCAGGAGGATTTTTTGGAAAACCTGACACGACGGGAAATCGTGTTCCAGGTGTTCGAGCATCGTTCCACCGGTTTAGAGCGGCAATCGACACGGTGTGATGGTGGCATTCAGGGGAGATAAAAGGTCGGCACTCGCGGATGGAGCGTAGCGCTAGAGTATCGAATATGGTCGAAACAGCCATTAAACCTCTCGTGGTCGCGATAATTCTCAGGTGTATCCGTTTCCGAAGCCGAAGCGAAACGCGATACTGGAGAAATGCACTATGTTCCTCCTTAAAGAAATTCGAGAAGAGAAAAGGTGTTGTCGGTTTTCCGATATCTCGTGCTCGTTCATTTCCAGAGGAACCGGGGGGAAAGACAGAAACGAAATGAACGACAAACATGATAACGGATGACAAAGAGGCTATGAGAAGAATATGCGCCGCGAATGTATGATAAAAGAAACGGCGAGAGAAGAGATGAGATGGCTCGTGTCTACTGAAAGTATATTTCGCTCGCTCGCGACGTTTACAAGCGAGAACTTCACGGAAGCGATTAAGCTCGCCGGATCGTATTTAAATGTAGGGGACCCGAGTCTTCTAATCAAATATGGCAATACGACGCGGTGCTGCGGCCCGCCGAGCGTGAGAGATATCGCTCGAAATATTATTTTCAAAGACGCGGACGTGTTTGCGAATCGAAGCGCCGGATCCCTTTGAAATTGGAGCCCCGGGAAATTGGAGCAAGATCATCCTCATTCTGAAAGGCATATTCGTTCGCGTTTGCTCCCTGGCTCAAAGCCGGTCCCCGAAAATTCTAATCGACTACAAATTTAGTTTTACGCTTTATTAAACGCGCTGTAAACCGACTCCAACAGGCGCGAAGCCACGACCGCTGCTGATACCGCGTAATTGAAAAAGTTGTTCATTGTTTTCGTCGTGTTGTTATTTCTGTAACTGTGGCTTGCAATCAATTCGGGGACCGTGTCTGAACCTACACGCAGGAAAATGTCTGCGAGAGGTACATGGGAAGTGGCGTGGAGGAACGCGAGGAAAACGCAATTGCTAGCACTGGGGAACTGAAAATGTGTTAACAACCTAAGTGATTCCGTAGACCCTGAACGTTTGTGTTACCCGTTCTCTCGGCATTCGGTAAATCCGCTTGAAAACCATGGGTGAAGAAATGAGAGAGAGAGAAAGAGGAGCTAGACCTGGAAACATGGTTTTATGTATGTGTGCGTGTATGCTGCAGGAAAATGAGTACGCGAAAATTGTCCCGACGGAACGATAAGGTTCGAAGGAAAACGCGGAAACCCGCTGCCCGTCCTTTTCTCACCGCTTTTACCCTCCGACACGAGGCTCTTTCCCTTCGTCTCTTTGTTTCCCGTCGTTCCCCAAACGGATCGCGCCTAGGCGACGTGTATCACGCTCCGGTCCAAATGTTTTATGCATTAAAATGCGGGAAATGGAACGTGGAAAGACTCGCGACCGGAAAATCGTACGCGGCTTTGATACATCGTTTCTTTTTTATTCCTTCCTCTCAGGCCGGCCACCTTCCCCGAAACTCTTGGTTCTCCCGTCGTCTCTCGATTATAATCATTGAAAATTGATTAACGAATCGACTGGATAATTAACGAAAAAAACAAAAGTTATTACATTATCGTTTACAGGGTTAATTAATCCGTAACATATTTTTTATGCCTGTCCAATGTACACTTCTGAAATTCGTTGAGAGCAATCTCTGTACACTATCAATCAAACGACTTCCGAAGCAAACTGTAACAGTATCGGACAAAAACGATAACGGATCGTATAAGATAAGCGCGGTACAGGATTGATAAGAAATTGAGCGAGGAAAATGGCAGAGGCGTTGCTGGATCGGGGATGAAAGCAGTAGAAGAAAGAGAGAGAAAGAGAGAGATAACAGCGAGTCCAATGGACGTTAAATATTTCATCGCGTTTCCAATGTTTCCCAGTGCATCGCCGTAAATATTGGAGGCGATTCCGTCGCGTCGAGCGGGGCCCGGAAACGTGTGAGGAATCGAAATCAGGGAAATATAAGAATATCAAATACCTTTATTGGCCATGTATGCATGCAACGTGAAAGCGTTACGTTCTATTCTATTTTTGCCCGCTTGTACACACGTTCATCAAAGATTGTATCGCGATGTAGCGTGGAGGAAATGCTCGATCGTTCGGATAAATTCCAAGTGCGTGGCTGTATATGCGATCGGGCGATAAATTTGTAAAATGAGCAGAAAGAAACGGAACGACGCGTTGATAGACTCACGCGGCCTTATATTCGGACCGTTCGTCGATGGTCGGGATGGCAAATACGTGGAGAGCCTCGGGACGAGGTAGTTTGATTTAGAGCTCGGATAGGCAAGAGATTGCGGTGCCACCGCAGAGCAGCTGCATCGCCCAAGAAAGCAATCGAACACGTTGATTAAACGCGGTCCGCCTCGCGTGTATAAATAGTAATATTCTCGTGCAGTTCACTCGTCTCTTTCCCGCACCCTGTTACCCCCCGGTCGGTTTTTGCGCATTTCCGGAAATCTTCCAAGGACGCGACCGATGGAAACTATCGGGCTTGTTCTCGATTTAAACTTCAATATCGATTCTGACAATAACGCCAAGATCATTCGGGGTTCCATTTTATGCTGACACCGTTATCTTCCTATCGTTTATAAATTGGCCAAATCAATTTGACAAATTGAAATCGGAAATTTTTCATTCCTCCTTACTGCGCGTCCCATCTATTTTCCTATTCTCAGTTTAATTATCTTGGCACTCGCGCGTCCACTGTATTTTTGTATAGGAACAGTAGAAGGTGTTTTTTTCCTCACGGTCACCCAATAAATTCTATCGTTATATGTATTCGAGTTTGCCATTTCCCGCGGTTATTTCTCCCCTTCAAACTTTTCGCTATCTTCTTCGGTGAAATCGCGTAACGAGCTTCCCTTCCCGATATTTTTACATTTTTTACCGTGAACCGGGAATCTCCATTTTCATAAACGATTCCTCCTTATTTCCGGCGGCACGGAGTTTCCCGCAATATCCGATGCTGAAAACTGGTGGAAAAAACCATAATATAAAACCGGGCGCATGGGACTCGAGACCCGGTTCCGAAGTCGAGCAGCACTCTACTCGGCCAGCCGTGCCATTTAACCTCAGCGATACGAACACACGTATATAATGCAGTTTTTTTTTTCATACGAGCTAACTTCCAATTCGCGTGGCAAGTATACTCTTTTCGACCTCATTTGCTCGCCAAACTGCGAGTGCAAATAATTACATCGGGAACTTTACGAACACTCGAATACAACGTATCATGAAAATTTTACCAAGTTAACAAAAATTAGATACAAACTTTTTATACGTGTATCACCTAGATGAAGCCTGGAGCTTTTTTTCCCGGCCGCACGTTATCAGTCTATTCCGTGCACGGGAACGAGACAAAAATTTGATACCGCGCATATCGTAATTGATAATGATCTACATGTGAATACGCGAACGCGATGAGCACAGTTCATTTTCACCAGGTTTATCGACCAGATGAATTCCTAACAAGCGGACAATATTTTTTTCCCGGCGTTTCCTCGCGGCATAACACAATTTTTCCCTGTTTTTCTCCCGCGCGCGATCCACCCCGGAGCGGATAGGACAGGCAGCCGAGTGACGTGCACCGCTTTTCATCGTTACCGTCGAGAAACGTCGCTATCGATCCTCGGTTACGTGATATATCGTGTCTTCCCAACGTTGTTCGACCGGATAAAAGCCTCCGGTCAGAGCATCCGCGACACGCGAATTCAGACTACGGTTACTCATAGGATCAACGCTGTTGGAATCAGATCACGCTGTGAATCGGTATCAGGAACTTCTGTCTCGCTGGCTACCGATAATTCTCTCGGATCTTCCCGTTCCAAACTTTCACGGATTTCATTTTCGATCCAGTCAATAGCGATTTTTCTATAGGATACCTGAATATGTTCGCATTGTTCGACGTTGAGCTCTCTCTATAGAGATCGAAAAACTGCAGTCAAACGTGCTTTTCTTTTTACCTGTACACCAGGGATGAATACAGATGATAGGAAATCGTGCAATAAATTAAAATCTTCTGCAAACATTTCGTTTCGCAATCAGTTCGTTGAACAACTGAGATTTCAGTTGGAACTTTCAAGTTTTCCCTTAACGACCCCGGTAGACAGTGAATGTTAAATGTATTATTTACAAACTAGTAAGCTAATGAAATTAGTCATTCAAGTGTACCGAAGTTTAAGCCGGGCGCATGAATAATTTACGGAAATTCTGTGCGAACGAAATTGCTTACTTACATCTTTAAAACGCGGGATGGGATGAAAAGGGTACAACTGGAAGAGTAACGTTTATTATTCTGTTCCGGGCGAAGACGATAGCATTTCGTGCGCTCGGCGATCTTCCAACCGCGAGTTTCCACGTCCTCCCAAACCATAAATATAAAGCAACCAGGCTCGTACGTACATACCTACCCCTTAGGAACAGATGGCTCGCGTTATGAGCCACCGATGCGTCATCGTTGTGGTTTACAACGATATATTCTTTAGCAACGATCAGCAAAAACCGATCTATCTTCTCGATACTCTAATAGAGTCCTCAATAAAATTCTAAACAAGTCCATTTAGATAAAAAAAAAGAAATTATTTTCATTTGTAATTTCTTTCCTTTTTTTATCTATCAATCTTTATTTTCATTTTTAATTTAAGATTTAACGGAGAGTATCTCAAGTATATTTAATAATGAACGTATGGAGGGTTGAACAAAGCTGATTTAGTCTCGACAAACAGGAGATGTCTCGTTCCATTAAACGTCTGATATGTTAACAGTCTTCCGCGCACGAGAAGCAAGCGCGGTTCTCCGCCTTGCAGAAGTGAAGAAAATCGAAGGCCGCTCGTGCGGACAAATCGGATTAGTAATTGAACCAGCAAAGCGTGCTATTACTGCTTCCTCTCTGTGCTTCTTGACGCTGATTTAAAATCATCGCCCGCTCCGATGCTCCGCCATGTTATAACCGTGAAATTACATTACAGGTAAAAGCTCGATATAATTACGACAAGTCAACCATTGTTATCTTGAAAATAATATTAGCAAAGGAGTTATTTCTCTAACAGTAAAAGTTAAGATGAGTATTTAAAATGAATAATCAGTAAAGGATTGTTTCTGGTAAAGGAGCTACTCGATCATCGGTAGCATTACAAGTCCCCCGGGGGTTACGCGTTGGTTCAACCGGAAGTCGAGCAGAAACGCTTATTTCTACATTATTGCCGAACCCGTACGGGAATCTGTTTTTGTCTTTAAAAAAAAAAGAGGCGGTTTTGGCGTTGCTTTGAATGAATCGCGGTTTAACGAACCGCGGCGAGTGCCTCCGACTCTGAAAGGGGTAATTATTCCAGCGGGTAAAAAGCATCGGCATCGATAAAGAAGCAGGAGTGATACGGTTGGGTCTAACAAGCGATATTAAAATACATTCAATACCATGAGCGATTTTTTCCTTCCTTTTTTCATGAGTAGCCCATTGTCTACGAGGGTCGTTGATTGAAGCCACGATTCAAGACTTTCCTTGTCCCTTCGAACGGTTTATCGGTGCACGCTCGGTTGCAGAAGGGCACAAAATTCTTAGGACTTCGTTAACAAACGTTAGACCAGCTCGACTTTATACAGGGAAATTACTGCAGGGAGCGGAACGACAAGCGAGGAAATTGTGAATAATTTTTGGGATATTGTTTACGTGAATAATTTGGTTATTCACATATGTGATTATCATATATGATATTCATATATGTCACAATTATGTGAATGATTGAGAATAATTTATGGATATTTACGTACATCACTTGAATTCGTGGAGCGAATAAATATCTTGAAAATGTCTCCGCGATTTGGTTAGACGGAAATCAGAAACCGAATGGATAAAAATGTTTCTATTCCACACAGTGGCATTGAACGAAAACCTGTTCGGGCAAATCTTTATAAATAATTCCAGAGTATACTCGTTGTTTCCGTTTCCCTCGTACCTACTCCAGGCCGGAGGAAATAATTCTATCGGAAGAGAACGAACGAAATTCGCGGAGGAGCAGGAGATGCTCGTTGAAATATTTCGAGCGTGCCAGAATCCAGTTTCGCCCCGTGATTCAATCGAGTCTGACCGACCATCTGGAATATTTATGGGGCACCGTTCGTTACGGGAGAGCAGACCTCAATGCGCGAAATTGAGATCGATTTCCACAGCATTTGTCGACAGGAGTGGCTTCCCCCTCGCGCAGTTATCGCGTTCCGATTCATCTCATCCCCAGAAAATCAGCTCGTTTCTCATTTCGCGCAAATCAAGCAAATTTATATTTTTTTCCTGATACCAAGTCGATTCTACATGAACGCCGATATTCTTCTTTATTATTTAAAAAGTATACTAATTCACATTTTGACATAATTTTGTATACAAGATTTTTACCTCTCTGATCTATATTTTCATTTTTTAGAATAACAAATGTGTACTGTCTGTTGTATGACTAAGGACAGGGAATTGTAGCCAGCTCTTGCTTATGTGAGTTTTCCCTAGTGGGACAAAATCCGAAAGGAACAATAAATTTTCGCCTTGATTTTTCGTATGATCATCAATGTATGATCAATGCTATTGGATCCTTCCATGATTTTGACGTATCAAAATGAAAACAATTTTAATCTACATATAAATATCTTGCATATTGTCATCCTAGGGAAACCTCGTACAAGCAAAGAAGTGGCTACGATTCCCTGTCCCTAGCTGTACGAATGATTAAGGATTATGGTTGGATTCAATTGAACAAGTTTTATCTTGTTCACCGATAAATCAAACGTGAAACCCATCGTATCGAAACGGCAAAGAACAATGCCAATCGTAGCCGATTCTCGGTCTGGCTGCCAACAGGGTTAATCGATACATAATCGAATCTGGTAATCTGTTTATCGTGTTCGTGCACGTGTCTCGCGGCTCATGGACGCTCGAAGGAGGTACCCACCGTGACACCGTGGATCGTCATGAATTAACGGGTCATCTGGCCCCGGTATCCGCTTCTGCTGTCTCTTCGACTCCGCTGCCATTCCCCAGTAGTCCTGGCTTCCGGCTAGATCGGCGCACCCGTGACTGCATTATTATAGCAGCGGTGGCTTAACCCTCGGGTATTCCAACGACGTGGCCTCCGAATTAGTAACGCCAACGCGGCCTCGGTACTAATTAACGTTTTAACTGTCACGTCAAACTATTCTATTGTAAACGTTTATACGATTCAGAATTCTCAATTACTCTTTCTTTAAATTTATCTAGGCGGTATACAGGAAGGAAGACAATTCATTTAATTTACCGAAACCATACAGAGATTTATTTCTATGCGAGTAGATCAAGCCTGAAGTTTTTTAAATAGAGCCATCGATTCGTTGAATAAGAATTCATGGAAATTTTTAAGTTCTGTGTTGACATTCAATACTTTTTTCTTCTATGAAGAAAATTCTGAGGACTCGAAGAGATGCATCGCTATAAGAACAGAACGTGTCAGATTGGCAATAGAATAGTTACATAAGAAGCAATTTTGTGAATTTCTATTTTGGCGATTTCTAAATCGGGAATCAATGCTTATGCAAATGGGATTGCCGTTTCCTAACAGAAGGGTAGGAAAAGAATCTGCTCACGTAGGATCTTAATAAAACTGGGTGGATCTAATCAACATCACGATCGAGCCTTCTTCTCATGTATTCCCGTTCCTTTAACCAGGTTGCCTGGTTACCGCCCTTCGATTCTATTCCCTCACTTTGGATCTCCCCCATCGGCCCGGGGGGGTGAAAGCTCGTTCGGTAAACCGAAATGGAATAATAGAAGGCTCGCAGGAGCGAGAAATGGCCCGGATATCGAGATCACCCGTTCTTCGCGCACTATCGGCCGAAGAATCCACGTTGGAAATGCGCGAACCGATTGTCTACACCAAATGAGCTGTGGATCATCTCGGCAATTTTTCACAATTTCCAGCTCCGCTTTAAAGAGACCAGTGTAGACGAGATTTATAGAAATATTATCGCTTTTTATGAATGAGATTATATTTTTAATAATATAGTAATTAATCTACGATTAAATAAAATATTTCCCCTTTTCTATTTCGAGGCTGATAATCATATAATCTCATTCATAAAAAGCGATAATATGGTTATCAGCGTCGAAATGGGCAAGGGGAAATGTTTTATTTAATCGTACAAGATTAATTATTAATTTCTCAGCAACAAGTTTACATTCGTTAATGAAGTAAAAATCGTGTCTCTATTAAAACTAGCCTCATGGGTTACGTAGTTTTACACGGTAGTATCCAGAGTAGGAACAGAAGCCTGAAAAACCCTATTATCGCAGACGATTTTCTTTTTTTTCTTTAACCAACCCTTTTAGAAAGGGGAAAGCTCTCGACGAGCCCGCTCCAATAACGAAAAGAAAATTGCACCCCACGTCCCGGAACAGAGACGAGAAGCATACTTTATAATTCCTCGAGACGCACGCTCTAAATTTATTAACGACCGCCGCGCAGTTTTTAATCTTATCAGGTGAAGTGTAATTTAATCGAGGAGTGGAATAGTATCTGTTATGACGCCTGCGAAAGAGCACGCCGTGAATTCGTTTATTTGATATTTCCGGTTCAGAGGAATTTTGTACGCCACGCGCAGCGAACTTCGCGAAATATTTTCTGATGTTTCTTCAGGCACAAATTATGAATAAGACCGGTGGAAGTGTAATTTCTCAAGGATGGCCTGAAACGTCCCCGGCATGAAACGGAACATGTCTCTTCGCAGGACAGTTCCTTTCTTGGCGCACAAAAACACGAAACAGAGCCGCGAGTTGGAAACAACGACGATTACCCGCAATTAAACGATCGCGATCTAAGTGTTCTGCTCTAGTTTCTCAGACAATACTCTCCCCCGAGACTCTTCTTCTCGGAGTTCATTGAAAGTTTCCCTGCTCTTTCGCCACTAATTTCACCCGGCTTAGACTCTAAATAATTTCGTTCGGCCGTAAGAGAAAAAGTTTCCGACAATTTAAATGACTCGCGATCAAACGGAAATTAAACGCCTACACTATCATGCTGAAAAATAGATTCAGAGAAATGGACGTAAATATTAGGTTGTCCCATAAGTTTCTTCCTGTAAGTTTTTGAAACGAAATAAATACGATCCGAGAGAGACTTATGAGATAATCCATTACGTGCATTCGCAATTCCTTTAGTTGCTCTACACACATATCTGTTTCAATTTTTTGAAATTAATTGATTTTAATCAATTGTTAGATTTTTTAGTGGAAGTTTCAGGGGGTAGAAAGAATTAATTTTCGATATCTGCTCTATTTTACCTTTTATCACAAATGTGACGAGATACCTCCGCAGGTTTCTGACCACGATGAAAAGTGCATGTATTGGATTATCTCACCAGTCTCTTTCGGGACCGTATATTCATTTCGTTTCAAAAATAGGGAAGAAACTTATGGGACAACCTAATAAAAAGTAAAGAATGAATGAAACTTCTATTTTTAAGTTTTGCATAAAAAGTTCTTGTCGACAATTCGTTTTCTCTCGAATTCGTCTTACAGAAGAAGTGGATCCCACGGTTGAAAACCAGAACGGTTGGTGAACGTCCGAGAGATTTCTTTGATCGAGAGCCAAATGAGAATCAATTACGATTCCAGGTATCGTTCCGACGAGCTGGAAGCGCCGTTATCGATTACCGCGATTCCTGTTGCCCTTCGCCGTCAGGAATTTTTACTACGCGAAATCGCAGCCAACTTTGTTCCCGCGCTCGTGGCGGGAGATCAAAGGATTTAATATCGCGGATTATTTGGCGCTCGCGAAAGGAACGGAAACGATGTCACGAATTTGGCCGCGTTACCCACGCTTCCCGTTTAAAGTTCATAAGCATTGTAATAATACGATGTCATGTATTAAGAAACACCGACGTTAGAATCAATTTCTCACGTTTATCTACAGAACGAATTCGAGCCAACCGATTCTCTCTGTCGGAGTTATCGAGGTACGAACCGACGCGATAATGTGATAAGATCAAATTAAAGGATGAAAGGGGCTTTACAATTCCCGGGCAAGAATTGTTTTCGCAGTAACGAGCCTTTTCGACTGATGAGACTCGCGGCGTTTCTGTTTTTCATCGTGAGTTTATTGAGCGGAGGGGAAAGGACTCGACAGGATGGAAATTGAATAAAGGCACCTGGAACGATACACCGCGGAATAAAGAGGCTGCTGATTGCGCTTCGCGGCTTTCAGGCTAATGAAAATGAACCTTAAACAAGATCCTAATGTTTGCTTCGAGAGAATGCTGGATCGTAATGAAATTCTGCTGTTGCAATTAACTGAACCTAGAGAAATTCAATGAACGAACCATTTTAACGCAACGTCTAATCAATTAGAAACCCCTATGTTGAATTCCGGGAGAAGGAATTAAGCCCAACACTTAATTAATAGACTTCTTTATTCCGAGACGGTGAGATCTGCGTTTCACTGACTGCCGAATTCTGAACGCTCGTGGCAGAGGTATCGGTTATATGTCGTAGGATAAGGGGTGTCCGACTAAGGGTACAGAGGTCAGTGGATGAGTAAAGGGACGAAGGACAGACTCGCTAATCGGGTACAAACGGCTAGATGAGTTAGGGTTTGCTATGACTAAGATATTTGCGACGGGATGATTCTTACAGCGTGTATCGAACAGTTGTTATCGATTCGTTATCTAATTTCTTTCCCAACTGTCCATAATTCAGCCGGAAGCTGCAGGGAAACTCCGGAGAGCCTCTAATACCCGAAAACACTGTTTGGGAAGCGTAACTCCGGGTATTCTCGTGGCGCGAACAAAGTCCCGGAAACGATACCTCACCGTGATAACGGGGCATCAAACGTCTCGTGGCACGCTGACGGAATAAAGTATAAGGCCTCGGCATTCGGAAGCTCGATGAACTGGAAGCGTCGGATTTCGTATTCCACGGAATAAGAGAAAGGAGTAGGCAAAAAAAAAGAAGAAGAAGAGGAAAAAGTGGGGGAGATCGGGACGGTCGACGTCGCGGCGCCATCAGATCGTTTGACACCCTTCCAAAGTCGGCGTTATTTACCCGTTTTTTCGCTGGGACGTCGGATTTAGCCGAGCAGATTGCGTTCGGCCATTGCAAGATTGCAAACACGCTGAACCTGGCCAAACGGAAGCTCTCGTCTTCCGGCGTATTCGGGGGAATCGATTAGGGCCCTGGCATCGCGGTTAAACACGCCTTTTTATTCCCATTAAATCACGGATATCGATATAATGTTGATTTATAATGTTAAACTTACAGTCGAACATGGTTTTCTTATGTGAACCACACATGAATTGTTTCTAAAATGACAGATTTGTATTATTTTTTAGGTGAACCACGAATGACGGTACTACGAGTTGGTGTAACTGCACGTTTATTAACTACTCTCAAGACGAATAACAATCGATGTGGTTCTTACTGGAGCCAGAGACGAAGTGTTTGAACTCAGAAAAACTATCGGGTAGGAACCTCTGGTCAAGGGGTTCCTAGGCAAAGAGTAGAGGCTGTTTTAGGCGGTCTTACGTAGATTCTTTGTTTCGGGCGTCGCAGAAGGCGGAGAAAGTGCGTTTTGTCATTGGAGTATCCAACACTTTGCACAAAAATGCAATACACTAATTTAAGCTAATTACTAAACGTACCTAAAATAACAAAGAAACAATATTCAACGTTGTTATTCACGCTATTGTTCCTTGCTTAGTTTATCGTAAATTTTTATATACAATATGCCCTGTGTGGCTTACGTTATCTCTCTCATGCCACGTGCGTATCAACTGTCTTGATAGTAATAGTAAATATAATTAGAGGTCTGACTTATCGACCGATTTTTATAACACAACGCTGGAATTCAATTATACTAACAAATAATTCAATTATACTAAGGATACATTCCTTACACCGATACACGTAGTACAGGCGTGATTGAGAATAGAAAAAAGTAAATGTAGCATGTGAGTTTACTTACGATGCACCATTCGGCCGAGGCAGGGCACTCCTTCAGATGCATGTGAGCGGTGTAATTGATACAGGGCGTGATACTGCCCACACCTTCGTTGTACTGTCCGCATTTGTAACATCTGATTCCGTGTGCCAATCCTGGAACAACACGGGAAACGCTCGTTAATTTCCACGCGCAAAACTATACATAAATTCATGAATTTAATCGAATACAATTAGTAGCGGTAACCGATATTTATGCCCGTAATAAACGTTTTGTCGAGCAACCGCAATACATCTTGGCTCTCAGATCCAGAGATTTCCACGTGACGCGCATGGCCCGATTAATAATTCCCGATTAGCATAAACGAGACAGAGGATCAAAGCGATAAAGGCGGCGGGATATCGGTAATCGCGTTACGGTTCGATAAATCAAGCGGTATCGCACCCTTCGACTTGTAGTGCGGGCAGCAAAACCCGGTCTCCTATGGAAAATTGCTTGCGAAAGTAGAAATTAGAGACCGGTTTCGCCCCGCTTTGAAGCCGAAGGGCCGCGAACTTTTCAACCTGTCACCCTCCCTCCCCGCTACCAAAGCGGCGAGCTTTGAACTTCGAGACGGTACACCGTGCGAGGCCGGGGTTACAGAAATTTGATACCCGAGGGTGTTCTCTTTGACTAGAAATTTTCTGGGAAGCTTACCTTACATTTTTCATGCAATGATTTGCATCTGATACAATTAACCGCGTTATCGACTTGTTTACGATCGAACAAGGCTCACAGTAAAATATTAACGTACAAAGTAACGAATAATAGGGGACGTAAGGAACATATTCTAAACTCGTACAAAGGAAAAACGAAGCGACTGTGAAAATCTTTGGAGTACGTTGTCTCAAGAAAAATCATAAGAAAAGCCTGATGCCACCGCTGGCTCGTAATGTTTTCCAATTTCCAATAAAGTATTTTTGTCCAGTTCGCGGTGTGCTTTTTCAGTTGCTTCGATAAGAGCGAACTTTTCCAATTTCCTTGGAATTCGCCGTGAACGTACACGTACATGCATTTGCCGTGGGTCCTTTCAAAGGAATCTTTAGTTAAAACCATCACAGTCGCAGAAGATAAATCACTGATGCTAAGCCTGTCTTCTTTTCAGAATATCAGTTACATTTAATTACTTCCAAAAGTTTCACGTGTGCAGACATTTTTGAGTAAAAATTTTCGATTAGAACAATGAAGCTTTTTGTCGGGGAGAACACCGTAGGGTCAGTGCTGTGCCCTAAACATGCAAACCCTGGCAACGGCGGAAGAGAGCATTCGGTCCCAGGCAACGGTTGAGTCAAGTCGTAAAAACCAAAGTCGACGCGTGTTAAAAACAAGCTTAGAATTCGCTCTGTGACTTACTAGATTATATTAATTATTTAATCAAGAGTGTTGTGTTATATATACATATATATATCTTTATAAACATTTTACTTAATACGACGATACACGTAAACAATATGATACTAAATGCTGCACCTGTCTAATTATAATTATAAAATTAAAAACTGTCGTCTAGTTAATTCAAAATTAATTGAAAAAAATCCCTTATCGTCGAAATTACTTGATTTCTTATTAAGAAAGGCGGGAGGTAATAACCCGTGCGGCGAAACGTTTTCCAAGTTCTCGCTTGTTAAAGACGAGATCGGCTCAGAGCGACGAGCGTTGAGTCAACATTCGTGAGCCCCGGTTAAACTTAACCGGAAGTTCCGCGCGTGCTACTCTTCGGCCCCGGCGAATCCCTTCAATTCGACAACTTTAATTCCGCGTACTCGTCGCGAGAACGAAAGGAGAACTCGTTGCCCCTCCATGCGAAATTAACACGTTAATTGGCATGGGACCCGGGTGCAATCTTATAAGCCGGTTCGGTCGGGGACCGACTTCGCGCTTAACGCGTTAAGTTTCGCCAAACTTCCTGCATCGCATTCTCGAATTCGCCCCATTATTGTCAACGAGTGCCCATTTTGCAAGAGTTACCTTAATATCTCTTCCCATTGTTACATCGTCACGCCCTCGTTATGATTGATACGAGCGTGGAAACGTTCTGGACGAAAACAGATTTTAGTTCGAGACGTAAGAACCGTTCTTGGAACTTTTCGACTCGCGTTAGACGCAGAGGAACAATTAGAAGCTTTTGGTTCAGTTGAAAGATCTACAGGCTTTACCCTAATTCCATTAAGTATAACTGCAAACAATTTACAAAAACTAGCGGTGCCCGGCGAATGGCGATTCTCCAAAAGGGGCTACTCGCGGATCGATTAATTTAAGAGTCGGTGGTACGTGAAAATTGATACGACCTATAAAACGAGTTAATCGTATCTCGTAAATTCCCTCGGTAACTACTTCAAGGAACCTGGTTTTCTTCCCCACCATCAGACTAATCCCTTAAGAATTCTCTCCTTTTTACTTAATGCATTTTACAGATTAATTTCACGCGAAAAGAATTTACATTCATCGTCGCTCGACGCGAAGCATAAACGAGCCCCTCGTTTCATACTATTTTTCCATGTATCATCGCAACTCACTTTTCGTTTACCCACAACGAACTTCCGCGTTCAGAGATACTGTTATTTCGCGCTGCATTCTGTACAACATTGTATATTCCTTGGCCGCGTTACAGGAAGTTTCTCGAATCCTCGAATGCGAAGTGGAGGCCGTAGCGATAGAAACTTTCGAAATCCGCTTCCGCGGTTTGTATTGTCTCGCGGGCCGTGTTCCTCTGAACGAGATAAGAAATCGTATCCGGTGTCGTTTCGGCTACCGTGTCGAACCCGTGTCGGCGTCACGGTCTGTGTACCGAAGTTCGTTGCCAGTGAGTTGCTCCAAGTTGTTTTAAAAGAACAACCAAATAATATTTCATCGGTACAAAACGCAACTCGAGTCTACTTCCAACTTTCGAGATTTGTCACCACGGGAACAATCGTTTACGACTCGTGACTAATCTCGTTGATTCTTTTTTCAAATTCTTCCGGAAATTGATTAATCGTGTTACAATCGGGGGATCGCGAATCGTTTAGGGAGAAGTTACGCGGACATAATAGCCGGCAGTGTCTAACTGTTAACGAGTGATAGTTCCGCTTCTAGAAATCTGCGGCGGTAATTGCGGCCGTGTTTCGAGATAGAGAGCGAGAACGAGGGTCCGACCAGTCATTGTCTACAACTACTTGGCCCCCTCCCACGGGTAGTTCGAACGAACTATTGATTACCCAGAGCCTGGTGTGCTCCCAGTTATGCCATCGGCTGGACTAGTTGAATACTTTGACGACGTTACCTCGCCGATTAGGCGCGCTCCAATGTCTCCTATTGATTTCGTCTGACCAGTTACTGTCCTACGCTACTTAATTGCTAACGCGATTCCCTCCGGTCGGAGTTTAATCATCTCTGTGCGCTCATTTATTTAATGGGCCGAACAAATTTTTGTTTTAAATCGCAAGAAATTAGGGGATCGAAAAATCAGCAATTATAAACTTACATATGCAGATGAAAAAAAAATTGTTCCGTTTGAACAATTTTATTGCAATATATGCACTATATAACTTTCAAATAACAACGGCCTATAATGTTTGCACCTCTGTGTAAAAAAAACTGGTAAAATTAAAATGTGACCTGATAGTTACACTGGTCCATAGAGGATTAACACTAGATTGCCCAAGGAAATCATTTTGACTGCTTTTTAATTTCACTTAGAAAAAGAATTATGTATATACATAAAGAATTATGATACAATTCCTTGGAAATTTTTTTTATTGTTAATATTTACTATAACCTGTTTAACACATTCCCTGCCAAGCCGTGTACCATAAATGGTAATTATGTAATAATGTAGATATAAATTATGTAATTATGTAATATGTAATAATGGTAATTAATTTTAAATAAATTTCTTTGTACCTAAGTTATTCTCTCGCAACGAAGTCATTTTGACTGCTCTGGGCAATATAAGTATATGTACCAAGTTCCAGTCTTCCTAGTGTTAATTATTGTCACGAATAAATCGAGAGTGCGATGGTCTCTGATTCTTTAACAGATAAATTGATTTTTCACCTCGGTTTGCCGCGGTGTCGGTCATTAATTTAAATGCGTGCCGCTGCGTGTCCCGACGATAGCATCTAACAGCAGTGACGGAGGCCGCGGTGAAACATGTGACGTTTACGACTACTATGAATCAACGGGACCGAATCAAACGCTTGAGCCGAGCGCATTATTGCCAACTATTTACCCCTAATCATTTCCATGCGTTAACGCGGAACGTTTTCAAGCGATTAGCACGTCGAAATTTATGTAAAATGCTCCACGGTGTCGCCGGAACGGTTCGGTTAAATTCGTTTCACGATCGAACCTGATTTATCGTGTATCTACCGGAGTATATTTCACGAGATAAGAATCGTATTTTTCTTTCAATGACGTGAAAGTAATTTCACCGACCGACGCGCTGTATCAAATATTCGCAAAGGGTGCAGAACGCCGCATCGCGGCACAATGAACGGGGGCCGCCTTTGAGCGGGGTATAATCGAGTGGGGGCGTAAAAATTTACGGCGACGCGAAATGAACGGGAACCGAGGCTTCATCGAGGTGTTATCGTTAAAAATGCGCTCGCGAAAACAAATCTGTACGGCGACGGGAAAGGGTGCGACACCGGGTAAGATATACCGTCGGTGGCCAACGGAAATTTACAAGCAATATTTTTCGCACCACAAATTTTTCCCGTCTCCCGCCGCCGCCGACCGACCGAAAAGCTTGTTTCGCTTTTCACCCTCCCGTGACAAGACTGTCCCCTAAACGCGTGAAATATTGCATAGTGCTTGTCCAAAAGCTTACCGATTATTATGGCGATCTCCGAGTTTGTTACGGTTCGTACCTCGACCGGCCGAGGTTGCTCCATATTTTTTTGGAATTCTCCCCGTGATTTATGAGATTCGGGTATTAGTTAAAACGTGATTTATTATATTTTAGCGAATTGAGATTTATTGGCCCGTCGGAATTGAGCGACGGTTTATCAATCGTTATAAATGATTCATGATACTGTTTTTGGTTACAGGGCGTCCATTGCCGGTCTAAAGACTACGGCAAATACTCGAGTATAGAAAGTGCAGTTGGATCAACAATTTGTTGCGAGATAGTTGTTTGTGTTCGACGACGAGATTTCAAGAGTCTAAATCTTCGTTTACCCAAAGCATGCAAACAGATACAGCGTCATAAATTCGGCTGGTCTCCGAAGGGCCGGATGGAAACTAGTTTCGAGCAGAGAGTACTTGGAAACCGATGCGACCGATACAGAGGGTAGCGGGGT
This sequence comes from Ceratina australensis, assembly GCA_004307685.1. Taxonomy (NCBI): domain Eukaryota; kingdom Metazoa; phylum Arthropoda; class Insecta; order Hymenoptera; family Apidae; genus Ceratina; species Ceratina australensis. Next base: position 58,407 of record SHCU01000032.1, read on the forward strand.
TGGTTCGGTTTGGGACCGGAAACTTTACGCTGAAAGCAAAGTTTCGTAGCGAAGAGCATCGTCGCTCCGTTACTCGAGCAAAGAATTCGTCGTGTAATTGTGAACGGTTAATAATTGCGAGACGTTTCAACGGCGGGAATTAAAAGACAGATGAGTAAGGGGTAATTGGGAAAAGCTTGAATGATCGCACAGTTTTATCAAGGAGTCAAAAAATTGGCTTCGGCACCGCCTGTATGGAAACCATCCGGCGTTTCGGCGAACTTACGCCCGTGGATGGAACAGTTTCCGAGTAATTTGAGGTTGCCAAGTTTAGGCGACGAGAGGCTTTACGTCGGCGAAATACCTGGGAGACGGTAAACGTGACAGTGAAACGCGTGACAAAGCGGCTAGGGCTCGTGTCTACCAGGGAATTGCACTTGCCGCGAGGACACACTATTTTTCTACGAGTTACCTTCAAGCTTGCCCGGGACCAGACAACCGCGTGATTTATTAAATTACGTGTACTATTTTATCGTACAAAGGATATGTCAATATTTTGGTAAGGACAGATTATATTAATTATTAAAATATCATTAAGTATGAAATGTCCGATTACCTAAAGCCTCAAGTTTGATACCAGATATCTCCGATATTTCATTTCGATCGTCTTTTATTTTTTTTTTGCATTGGGAAGGTATGCCATCTGGCTTTCAGATGCAATCCTTTTTTTTAACGATCTGTCGTATTGTCGCCTGGACGTTAAATATTATAAGTCATGGATAAGACAAAAATGCGAGTTATTTTCGAATATGAGTTCCATCGTGGAACTAATCCAGCGAAGACAAGCCGAAATGTTAACGAAGTGTTTGGCAAAGTCAAAGTTTCATGCCTGATGACCTAATATAAATTTTTTAAATTCGGACATGAATGCAATTAAAAAATATTTTTTTATTCAAAGAATAAAATGATTAACTGCATAGCGAGATTGTTGAAACGATGTCACTGTATCGGGGAATTTCTAAGCTACCCCGAGATTATTGGTAAATGAACGAAAGAGGAAATTCCACGGTGTCGAAACCCGAAAACAGGACGGGGGGAAGAGCGGCTCGAATTCCGGCGGGCAGAATTCGACGGATGCCGAAATTCTTTGGACTTCTCATCCCCGTGGGGTAAACTTGTGCCGCGACGCGTCGAGCACCGCTTTCTAATGAAGAAGCATCGCCCGGCTGGCTTCATTAGAATCGGCCCGAAGCCAAATACATGGCCCCTTTTGAGATATCGTCTCGTGTTTCCAGGTCTCAATGAAATTCAACCAAAAAGGTGGGGATCGAGCTTTGAATTTTACCTCAAATTAACGGATTACGTTTCGTCGCGTTCATTCCTTTTAATTCAGCCATACTAATTTGTCTGTTAGCCGTCGCGCGTCTGACGAGAATAGAATGACAGAAGTATTGGATTTTCTGGTTGAAAATAATTATTAGATTCGATATAAAAATATCATCGGCAAATAAAATCACGTAGTAACGCGGAACGCGAGTGAAACGTCTGGTACGAACGATTCTCGCATAAATCTGCTTACGAGACTGACAAATTCTCCACAATTTCGCCGGGCGAAAAAAGGCGACGTCGAGAATTCGCAAACTTCCCCAACAGCGTCGTCGTCCCGGGAAGTTTGGAATAAGTCGCGAAGAATAACGTCGGGAGAATCGTATCGAGCCGCCGAATAAGTCCCTCCGAGAGAGTAGAGAAAGGGTGGCGGTGGGTAGGTAGGTAGGTAGAGAAGAAAAATAGGGAAACTCGTACCAACCGGCCGCGAACTTGTAAACGCAAGAAGAGCATCGTTTTTTTCCCATCACGGAGTCGCGTTCGCAAATTCGACTCGGTCCAGGGGCGTGTCACCGTTTTCTACTTTTTTCGGGCATCGACAAGAAATATCGCCCGAGATACCGCGTTGTGTTTTGCACTCTTGTTCGACCTTTGGCTATTAGCGATCGTTTGTCCCGACATTTTTAATAAAACTACGAGACGATTTTTCGTACGATTAATACGAGTAAAATGACTCTTCGGTATAAGATATAATAGAAGACCGTAAGGATAAATATTACCCTACTCCGCATTTATGTTTCACTCTTAGCTTATGTCTTTCATTACCGTAAAACGTTTCATGGTGTATATATTAAAGTTTTTATGGAAGAGAGCTATAAGCAATATTTCTCTTTATAGAGCAATCCCGTTATCCGAGCAGCAATGAATTCTTAAGGGGAGCACCACGCCCCGCCTTATTGTATCATTCTCCTCGAGGAATATTAAAATTGTTGATATCGTGTTCGCCAATAATTTCTGAATAGCCCCGGCGACTTAACACGTCGAGAACGTCGCGACGTCGCTTAAAAGCTACTTAACGAAGAAACGCAACCCCATTTAGGAGTCCATCAGAGCCCGTCACTCTTTGATAACTCTCGAATATCCTGGATACCGTCGAAAAGCAAACCTCGTCCTCTTAATTGCACCGAGGCAAACAAATTTCTCAAAGTGATCCAAGAAAAATACGACGCTCGAGTGTACGTACATGTACCCGGAGGAACATTTCCAATAAAAGTTTTAAGCGGTAAGACCGATTGTCCCGAGGTAAATTGTTCAACGCTGCTCGCTTCGCGAGGAATAAAACATAGGCCGGGGCTTAATTGAATCGGACCTAATTTTTATCGTTAATTGTCTTATTGTTATCGAACCATCTGTCAGCGGGGAATCAAGAAGAAACGGGTTTCAATTAGAAAGTTCCCCGACCGAAAGGAAAGCTGTCTTTAATTCGCGCGCCAGTTTCCATAATCCGTTAACTTGTTCAAAAACTCGATCGATCCACCGGCGATTACAATTAAAACTTTTGACGTCGCTCCCCTCACACCGCTCGACTACTACTTAACTCGGCTGCCTTTCTTGAATGATAAACTGACTCGTTCGTAACTTGCCCGTACGTACAGCAGCGAACGAGCATTAGAAAAATGAGCAAACACGAATTTCCATAGAAACTCGTTCGTTCCCGAATTGTCCGAGTTAATCAGTAAATTCAACAAGTGTATCACGACACGTTATATAAAAAAAATCCTGTACTCTTTTCTCCGAGTCTTGAAGGTGTGAGTCAATCACGGAATCGATCCGGAATTCAACCGTCGGATATTAATAGCAACGGACTCTTCGTAACGCTTAATGCATAGGAGGTGGCACGATTGTCCAAGAAGGCCGCTAAGTGGCCTTCGAAGTGACGGGAACCACCGAACGAAGGAAGGGTAGCCCGAAGTGGCGCGTTTTGCGCGTTGCCCAGATCCAGATTAGTCACGGAGCTGCCGCGGGCAGACGTCCTCCTCTCCGTTTCCCCTGACGAGCTTCGTCTCGCTCGGGCCATCGGGCTTCTCCCCGGCGCATTCTGCATCGAGGATGCTCGACCGCGACAAGTGCCCTACTGCTTAGCCAGCTAATTACCTATCTAGGTTTATTACGCCGTCGGCCGTGTGCCACGGCTCCGTGAATCTCCCGTTCGCTCGTTTCTTCGACAGGTGACGAAACTCGTCGCGGAAGGAATTGGAAGATCGACTCTTGACATCGTTCCACCCGCCCCGGGAAATCGGAAGCTTGACTTTGGTCGCGTCATTCGTGACGTCGAGCTCGTGGACGTCTTGTCTGCCCCCGAGGCGCTTCGGTGACTCCCCAAGGTCTTCTGGGGGAAGATGCTCGAGTGGCTCGAGTGGACGAGAAACGTGTGTGCGAGCGAATAGATTTGGTAATTCGATAACAGAGCGAATTGATGACGATAATAAAAAGCGAGGAACCGTGCGCGGAATTAACATTAATTCGAAGTTAAACACGCTGGCGTACGGTGATATTTCTCTGTCTATCTGACCTAGAGTTACCCACGGGCTACTTATCACCGGCCTAGCAGCAGTACAGCTCGTAGCCACGAAAATTGCCGCCTGACCATGCACCGACCGTATCTACTGCCACTGCTCGGACCGCATCCCATCTGCTAACCCAGGCATGTCCACGGGAGCGCTACGGGCGACACCCAAGGCCGCTTCTAGAGCCGTTTACTCGTGACGATCGCGGTTGACGGTACACATGACGAGTCGGCACGCACGTTGCCGTTCGGAAGCCGGCTTCTAATTGTAGCTACGACTTCGCAGTCGGAGGCGAAGCCGCAGCGGGAAATCGATACCGAATGAGCTGGTTCAATATTTACGAAACGCGTTAACATCGGAATATCACGAAAATTTGTTGATGCGATTCCTCGAATATCTCCGAGCTATGTAGAAGTCGTAACCCTGTTTTTGCATGACACAAGATTTCCATTGGAATAAGAGAGCCGGGATGCCTGATGGCACATGGTGCATTGCACGCGTGTCCCGCTCCTCGTGGGGTTACATAGCGCCCCTCGCATAGTGGTCATTGCGGTGGCGCGATCGCTATGCGAGATGCTGCGTGCACAAGCTCCGGGTGCTCGAGCATCGGGGAGAACGACGGAATCCAACGAGTGGAATCCTTAGTCCCCCGAATTCCGCGGGACAGGGACTCTAGAGATTGCGAACGACGATATCTGCGGATTGACCATTGCTTCGTTACATAGAGGGGATCGGGAGAAACGAGTGCGACAAGAGAGGAATTAAAGATATGCGGGATAGCATAGAATAATTTGTATTCGTGTAACACGATTAATTGCATAAATTCCTGTTCTGATATACTATTCATTTTATATGAAGCCGAGTGGAGTATTATTGAATTTTTTTGTAAAACATGGTACGTACGATCGCAATATTTCTATGGATATTAGGATAAGAGTCAAGAGGTGAGATAAAGCAAGATTAATACGAAGTATTTGGATGTATCCATCAAACCGTGGGATTGAAGTGAAACTGTTCCAATTACAGTATCCGGTGTCTAATAAAATAACAAAGAATTCTATTAGATTCCCTACCGGAAAATATGAAATGCTAACAACTAAACTGTATTGAGAAATACCTAATAAACGTGCCAGGTAAGAAATGATCCGACGAGTGCGTCGCAGTATTTAAACAGAACGAATCCGCGTAAACAGACCGGTATAACACATTAGGTATAAATATTAATAGAGAAATTAAACCGATAATTGCTGTCAAGCTGAACGCAACGACTAATAGGAAACGGCGTGCACAATGCGTGCGTAGAAGAATCGTGGAAGCAATGATCGTCACTGGAAATTATCAAAACAATTCTCTCGGCGTTCCACGAAAACGCGAGAGAGTTCCGTGCTCGCGAGTACGAACTGGATGTTAATAATCTGGTTAGCTCGACGGGCGGCGAACATTGAAATCCATCGAGTCGAAATAATCGAGCCCTGTCCCCTCCCCGTTAGCCGGCTTTAACAAAATAACAATTCGTTCTGATGGGATAAGCGCAGCCATGGAGTGTTCCAGCGCGAATAATTTGAATAAACGAGAGAATAGAGGACTCACCCTCCCTCTCTCCCTCTCTCTCCCCCTTTTCTCTGTTTGTTCCAACGCGCTAACTGAAATTAGTTTCCCTAGATAAACTTTCAAGTTCCCTTGAAAACTGACGGAACTTTCGTGTTTGTTTCAAACGGTGCGCACCGAAAAATCAAACTGCCGTATCTGGAAAATGTTTCTGTAAACGTGCAAACGTGCGTAACCAGGGTGAGGACGGCTGTCACAATATTTATGGGACTTATTGTTCTGTTAGTTATAATAATAAATCTGCTGGCCTTTATTCGAGCAAATTATTATTAATTATTGGTATCGATAAGCGTCACGTGAAAAATGAAAAATAATAAAGGATTGAAAGCGAACGGTTTATTTATGCGTCAAACTGTTCATCTAACGTTTCCAAGTTATCTCCCCTAAGGGTTCCCTCGGTGAACTTTAAGCTCCATCGCTTCACCTACTTCAATACCTCCCATTGAATTTTAAATTGCTTACGATCTCCCTCTATCCTCGGCTTAAAAGTATTCACAATTCGGCAAACTATGTACCGGAACAAATTTCGACCGCTAAAAGCATATCCAATTTCTCGAAAACCATCCACTTCAACCTTTTAATGAATAAATTTCCCATTACCAAATATTCATATCATTTTTCGGCTGCGAGCCGAAAGCAAATTTGCTCTTTATACACGAATGTACAAACGTTCGATAAGAGATTTCACAAATCTGTTTCACCGTTTTGGCTGCGTCCATATAACGGCCAAGCGTACAACGGTAAGTCGATTGAATAAAAAACGAGGATCAGTTGAAAAAAGAAAGAAATTAGGTCCGACAACTTTTTCTCAAACCTGCCAACCGATCGTCCGTCTCACGGATCCCCTTCTACGGCGCGGTTGTAAACACGACCGGGCCACCCCCTAGCGTTGATTCATATTTCGAAATCGCATTGTCCACCCGATGGTACGCCGGACCGGGGCAGCGAGGAAGACCGGACGGATTCGCGGGGGACACAGGAGGGCGAGCGGAGAGATATTTTCTGCAAAGCGGCGGAGGGCTGGTGCCGCGCAGCCGAGGGTGCATTCACTATTCACCAATCTGGGTCAGTTTGCCCAACCCAGCCGAGATCTCGAGCCTCCAGCTCCGCTTCGAAATCCCCGCGTCGTTCGGCTCGGGCCAAAGCCTCCACCCCCTTTTTCGAGTCGCCGCCCCTCTCCAACGGCCTAACGATGTTTTTGTTCCCCAAACGGTAAGGGTTGTTCGTTCCGTACGAACGCGCCTTCCACTGGAATTTCCGTCGCATCGACCTGATCGCGGCCGAAACCGAGTTCACCCAGGCTACCGACCCACGATTTTTTCCGACGCGTCAAATCCTACGCGAGATCGATTCGATCACAAGATTTAGGCCACGTCTATTTTGTTATTAGGTCATTAAGTATGAAACGTCCGAGTTGAGACTGAAAGTTCGGTTTATTATATTCCGGGCAAGAAATAATATAATTAATCAAAATATGCACCTAAGCTATCAATATAGTGTTGCCATTTTAACGACAGCTTAAACGATGGACGTGCTTCCACTACAGCTTTCAGTTGATCGTCCTTGCTCTCAGGCTATTAGATTCATTTCAAGATCCTAATCTCTCGCAGGAGCTTAAATAACGGAAGTATCTCACGAACCGATACGTCTTTGCCGTTCGAGACGTATCAACGAAGGGCACCATGCTACCCGACAAATCAATACCCCAAAAACCTTCACAACCTTATCCTGGTTATCTTGGATGTGGCAAAAGGGGTAGACCAACCTGGATCTCAATGTCTAGTAGCTAACCAGGAAATTCCAAGGGAACTCTTCCGCGTCATCTGCGCGTCAACCTATTTCAGATAACCAAAATAAACTCAGGCACCCATGGGACCCCGAGCGCGGTTTCCCTCGTAATAATTTAGAAATTACCGATAAGGCACGAGAGCCACTCGTGAACTTTCAAACGTCACGATTGACCTTCCAAAATCGCGCGAAGGTTCGCTAAAAAATTTCGACCCCTTTCACTACCGAATCGTGACATTTTTCCCATGATTTCATTCGGATCTCCTCTCAAAGGAAATGAAACGGTTCTGGATCCCGAGTTGAGCCGTTGCGTGGAGCACGTACCTATCTAGGCGAGATATCTAGAGTCGAAGCTCGAAGGGTAGCATAATCAAATCTCACGGTTGCCTCGCGAACCACTGACGACGCAGACTAAATTCGTCGAAACGACGGGGAGAAATGTCAGAGTGAGGTACAACGGAGAGAGAGAGGGAGAGAGGAATGCACAACAAGATTCGAGATTCCCTATGAGACGTATGTAACTGTTCAGGTAGAAACAGGTAGTATGCTACTGATTCGACGACGTTCCTGGGGATGAGTTACTACGTATTCACAGAAACTGACGGTTACGTAAGTGATTCTTTGCATGTAAATGGACTTCCTTATCTCGTATATCTAAGCAGATACCCACGTGCATACATACGTAGATATCTGTATACGAGAACCGAGTTAAAAGGAGGATGATTTATCTTCACCGCGTGAGATCTCGCCGAACGATCAATGAAAATATTGCGAAAAGACCCGTGGAGACCGTAAACAGGAAATTCACTTCGGAACAAAGAGAAACGTAATAAAGTAGAGTAAATATTTGCCGAAGGAATCTAAATGATTCTGAACACTGTTTAACGAGCGGGGAAGGACACGGCGATAACTCGAATCTCCGTGAACTTATCCAACACTCGAATGCTAAAATACTTTAATAATTCCGACGGTAGGGAGGTAGCCAGGGGAAGGGAAACAAACCCGGTCGCAATCTTACATTCGACTAGCTACAGCAAACTAGAAATAATGAAATTCCTGACATTTATTCAGCCGAGGTAGGGGCTGAATTCTTATCTGCGAGACACGGGGGTGTCTCCCCACGGAGTTTCCCGGTAAGTACGCTGTTGACGTTTCGCCCGTCCGTGACCAGAGTAGACGCTGATAATGCCGAACAACCGAAATTAGGAAAGATAAATAATGATCGAGACACGCGAGCCTGTCGTTGGTATCAGTGATGGGTGGTGGTTGTGCTGGTGGCGAAAATTAATTAATTAGCGGCGAGGAAGACTGGAGGAGTCGTTCTAGACGTTGTTGGACGTCTTTCCTCCAGGCAGAAGAAATTTCATTGGTTCAAGTGTATCTCCTCGTGGTACAAGGGTTCATTCGTGGGAAAAAAGAGAACCGTGAAAAGAATTTTTTCAGGAATGAAAGCCAAGAAGAATCGTAAAAATAGAAACTGTTCTCCGCGCCGCGAAGAATTTCTTGATACTGGAAACCGTTGCCACAGTTACCGAGGCGCAAAAAAAAAACTACTCGCAAGAACATTAATTTGAAAATTAATTAAAACAGGAATATCTTGGCAACGCTCCTTTTGTTTTCTTAATTAATGAACGAGGTTCACCGCGGTGAAGACCGCGGTTTGAATATCGGAAACTCTTGTTTCCGAGAAGGGAAAAAAGAAAAACGAAATTTCAACGTTGAAAAACGAGTAATCGATGCGTGAAGCTGTCGCCTGTTAACAAACTGCTGCCGAACGAACCGGAAGGGTTAAGGGTATAAACTAATTACTCCAGGTACGTATCTGGTGAGGTAAAAGACCATCAAGTGGCCGCGTAACCGCGATACCCGCTGAAATTAATCCGCCAAAGGGAAAAAGTAAACGAGAAATACGTTCGCTCGTAGGAAACCCGATAATCCATTCGTTTTTTTTTTAATATATTTATTCCTTGCCTATTAACAACCCTTTGCACTCCGCTGTCCCCTCTCATGGGACATTTAAGTTTATTATTGATTATTATTATTATTAACGGGGAACTTAAGTTATTTCAGCACAACTTTTTAAGATATTTATGTTTCCCTGAAGTTTTCTCTTGAAATAGCTAATAGCCAACGTCCAGAATCTTTCGGAGTGCAAAGGTTTAAGGCAATCGCGAGTCAATACGACTCAATTATTTCATTGTTGCATCTTTTTATCACTGTGTACAATGAATAAATCCGCAATAATTTGCCTGTCCAACTCGTGAAACGAAATGACGCACACGTGTTCATAAATTCAATGATGTCATGATATTCAACGGGCTTATCAATCACCGTAACACGCGTGATAAACACAGCGAGCAGACAATAAATGTCTCGTATAAATATTACATTCGTTGAAGTATGGCCAGCCAGAGGGCTTCTGTTTTCCACGCAGAACGGGTTGGAAAAAAGAAGCATACGGAAAACACCGGAAGGGTCTCGAAAAAGGGGTTGAAAAGAGAGTTGGGTGGGTAGGTGGGTGGTTACGAGCCGCAGGGAGCTGCGGGGGGGAAAAGGACCGGAGAGACAGACAGATTAGCTCTTTACTGTGGTACGATTTAATCTCTGCTCGCCGCAGGCCTCTCAAAACCGTCTCTCCTTCTCTACAATCCTCCGCGGTCATCTTCTTCTGCGCCACGGCGAATCGGCGACCGAAAGCTTCAAAGTTTGACTCTCGTCAAGCCCGAAAACCCCGGCGATTAATCTCTCTGCGAATTGTGTCAACCCCCATGATAACGATGTCTCCTCTCATCGCAATTTATTACGTTATACCATTCTTATCTTTGCGTCCGCGTAAACAGCTTACGACAGATTTACTCGGGACGGATTTGCGCCGCTGTGTACAATCTCATCCCCGTCGTTTGCTTACTCGTTACTACGACAAATGAAACGCGGCATCGAAATTAGACTTCGTTAAACGTTGGCTCGTTGCAGCGGGCGGCGACCATAATCCGGGCAGAGCGATTCAACGTCGTCGTAAGACCAAGGGTTAATCAGAGATTGCGATCCCCGGTGATAAATGAGGCAACGCCGCGAGTTGCTTTTTCCCCCTTGATTAAATGATCAATTAAACAATGTGATAGATGAGCCGTGATACGAGCGAGGAAAGATGATCCGCCGGCCTGCGAGATTAAACATAATCAACCTGGAGGGATATCCTGATGAACGTTACATGGCCCCGATGCTAATTGCGTTTGCCACGACTGATGAACGTTTCTGCTACGAGCGATGGACGTTAGCGCTGATTGACAAAAAATGAAGTACGACGTGTTTGTCGTCGAACGAGCAGAGTGTTAACTTTGATCATCGCGTTACGACCTAACCGGTGCAGGATTGATCGTCGCCGGAGTTTGACAAATTGGAAACAAATTATCCGCGAAAGTTTTAGCTCGTATCGTCGAAAGTACCAACCGGTTGAACGTCAATCCCTTTATGATAAAAACCGCTTCAACTTTTTAATCTTTGTCGCGATTTAGCCGTAATATAGCTTTGCACAAATAAAAAGCGTTTAACCCGACGGCGTTACAAGCTCGAAGCTCTCATTAAGCCGGGGTCCCTGGCGGTGAAAAATCTGAAGGAACAGTGCGGATAGACAAAGTTTCAATTCGAAACGCGTTTGCCCGGAAGTTTCCACCGGAATCGGAGACGAGAGGCAAAGGCGCGCGAGGGTTAATGAAAAATGACTGAAGGAGGGTTGACAGACCGGCGTCTGCCTCGGCCTTTAGATTGCGAAACGGCTGGCAACCCACGCGGAGACCAGCGAGCTATGAATTCTAACTGGGAGCCCGGTTGTTACTCGCGGGGTTATAATTGATCGGTTGGCAAAAGATAATGACTACGAGACCACCGCGGTGGCATTCAGGCAGCGAGCTTTCTTTAAAATTGTTTTGTTATCGGTTACCCTACGAACGACGAAGGGCAGACCTGTGGTCGAGAGGAGGAACGACGAGTTTTCGAGCCAGACGAATAGGCGGTTTGAGTATTGATGAGGTATTGATTGCTTTGAATCGTTGGAACTTGCCTTTTCCCTTCTCCCTTCACAGTAAAATAACCAAGAATTTCTTGTCGTTGCTTCTTTCTTTTATAAATCATGTATTCAGCGATTCATTACTACTTTTCTTAGATTGCTTTTATGCACCGTACTTGCATTTTCTACTTTTTCCTATGATGAGAAATCCTTAAACTCGAAACGACATCGAACAAGTCTGGTATAAATGAAACAGTATTCACCGGGGAAAGCAGAAGGAGATATATCTTTAACGATCTCTCGAAGAAATGACGAATGAGCTTAGAATTTCAGGTTGGAAAGAAGGATTGACAAATGCAAGCTTAATGGAACGCTGATGGCCAGAGAAGGAAGATAGGCGAATTGGAAACCGGCGAAACATAGCTCGATCGCGGAAAAGATTAATGAGCTTACAATAAGCAAAACGTCCGTCGCTGTGCTTAACAAAAGATTTATGAAGGGACCTTCGGAAGGAATATGCTCGATGAGTTATTGTTTCGAGAACAGTCTTCGAGGAAAACGTGTTCGTACGATAAATAAACTAATAAATACGAGTAATCCGATTCCGTCGAAAAACTTCTCGGAGCGTAGATAAATTTGATCAACAAAAAAAAGTGCAACCTCGAATAAATATTGAAAGGACGTTGGACAGGATTCGATCACCATTAATCTCCTATCGGCCGACAAAAACCGCTAAAATTCTTTCACTGTCACGAGTCCGACTTCCGCTGGAATATCTATCAATTTTCAAAAAAAAAAACAAAAAAAAAGTCCCGGGCAACGAGACGAAAATGAAAATGGAGAGTCGTCGATAACCCTCGTGGGGAGAGAAGATTTACACGGCTACGCGATATTGCCGGAGACGTAATTAATTGAACGAGTCCAGGGCCGGGTCACACGCACAGTGACACACGCCTTTCCGTTCTTGCGGCACGTCGAGGTCTTTTAAGGAAACCGGTCACGTCGTACGCCGAGAATGTGGCTGACGGATCGGGGCGAAGAACGCGGGAGAGGCTACGTTTCCTCTCTCGAAATCGTTGCAATTAGTCGCTGTTTGGACCATCGGTCAAAGGTCTTATGTTGTCCCGCGAACGCGAGCCAGGGATTATTTTGTGAAATGTGGTAATTGAGGATGATACGGATATGAATAATGGCCGGGACAGTAAATATGTTTTATATCGTAAGATACATTTTACGTAACGCAAACTGCGATTCTCGTAGCACGGTAAATATGAGAACAAAAGCCTTTTTGATCCGGAATTCGACGTTTGATTCCCATAAACTGCGTATGTGAACGAATAAAATATCATTACGATTCTCATGGGAGGTAGCCAAAGAAAAACGGTCAATACGTCGCGGAAGCGGGTTGACGGTGTTGTCTGAACAGTCGCGATGACAATATCGTCGCGCGCGCGCCGATGAAAGGAGCCATTGACATTCTTGGCCTCATTGTTCCCTTGGCGAACAAGTGGCCGTGTATCTGCTGTTTCGGTTAGAGTTACTTACTAGGCAGAATAGGCCTACGGGCTCGGGAGAGAGGGAGACAGAG
>SHCU01000032.1:86088-103376 GCA_004307685.1 Ceratina australensis
AGCTGTTTCAATAGAAGAGTCAGAAAAAGCTGGAGGGAAGTCTTGTATCCTGTGTCGCGTCGACCATTGTTTCGCGTTTTAGCCGTGTCTCGAGCTTCCGACAGGACAGGAGGTTGGAAGGATCGTGCCGGAAAAACGGAACAGTCCGCTGACGGAAGGAAAAGATTACAACGACAACGTCCGTCTGGAAATATCACCGGAAGGTCTGTCAAGTTTTCTCTGAGAGCGCAGGATATCCGGAGAGGGAGATACTTACTTTTTTTTTTATTAGTCAGCTGCTGGACAATGCGTGCACCGTTACTCGAATAACCATTGAAATAATTTAAACGGAGAATTCGCATGAGAGATAAGTAATTTGAAGTTTTAAATAAAAAAAATATGCGTTTTAATCCAAACCGTTGTTACATTCAGTATTCATATTTTATTCTCGATAGTATTAAAAATAGATTTATTCTACTAACAATGGTAAGAATAGCTTTGGATCAAACATTTTTCCTACAACGTGCTCTTTAAACGATCAATTCAACAGCCTCGAAACTTTTCTTCACGCGACGCGGCGAAGATATTTTCGGAATAAACTCGTCCTTTCTAGGTTAATAACGTTATTCCGTGAAAACGTGTACGTCCCGTTAAGGATGCTCGACGATCTCCGATCGATCGACTCGCCGATTTCCATCGAAGTCTTCTGTATTTCTCTGCAAAGAAGTTGCGTGGGCGATTCGTCAACCGATAGATATAAACGATGAAAGTAAAGAAAACGACAATACCAAGTTATACGAACGACAAATGATCAACGAAGTTTTTTAGAAGACTAACTACTGATTATCTCCTTGAAACATCGTAAAAAATAATTTGATTTGCGAAAAAAATTCTCTCCTGCTGATTTAATCTGACCGGTTCGTACTGAGTAAATTAACCATCTGCGATCGCGTCCGACGGAAGATATTAAATCACCGGGGAGGAATCATCTAATCCCGGGTCGAGCTTTAGGGAAATTCGATTATCAGTCGGAGATTCTTCTGGCCGGGAGCGATCGACTCTCGAGAACGAGGGGGGGCAGGTCGAACGAAAATGGATGCAGCGAGCGCGTCACGATACGCTGACCTATTAGCTCAAAGTAATTTCCGTTTAATTTCGCAGCTTACGGAGGCCGTAAGCGACAGTCCGTATAACGAGCCTTTAATGCCGAACGCGGACGCTGATAATGTTCGGATAATGAGCCGAGCGCGCGAACCTTGGGCAGCCATGTGTCGCGCGGAACGATGAATCACGTCGTCCCGACGATTCCCGATGATGCATTTAATGCCTGATAAATTCATACGTTCGTTCGATCCGAAACTCCGAGGCTAACTTTTATTCCACCTCAATCGAGCATATTGACAAACTGATTAAAACCGGTAATTGATGAACGTGGCAAACTTGCTGCAATTAATAATGTCAAGAATAGCCGAGTAAACTCTCTTAATTCCCATAAGTAATTAAGTCTATAACTCGCGTAATGCTCTCCTGAACTATCGCCGATAGCGAATGGTTCAACGTTTTAGACAAACCAAATAGCCCGGTTAATGAATTAATCGGGTAGAATCTCGAAGAAAATCTCTATGGTACGTCTGTCGCCTTATCGTGCTAGCCCACATCAACATCTCTCCCCAAAGGGATTAGGTAGCTCCCAGCAGTTTAATCCGAGTAAATCTGACGCACAGATGTCCAAGGACCTCGCTTTACGACGGATCTCCTCGTGTTCGTGTAATAAAATTCCCCTGTCCTTAGAGCCTCTTAAGTGAAATCTCTATTACCACCTACAGCAGATACGTTCAAAGCGATTGCACCTATTTCGTATGATTAATTAGCGTCGTTACACGAAACGCACTACAATGGACTAATAAATATTTTCAAAACGTTCTAGTAAAAGGTATGAGTATAGAGTTCGAGGTAGATTAGATTGTAGATCTCGTTCACTTAAAAGAAGTAGATTTGAAGGAGCAGAGGAGATTGCGCTAAGGATTGAAGAGAACGGGACTCATCTAGGAGAATTGGATCGGTAAATCTAGCAGAAGTAGAAACCGCGAGCCCAAAATTGAGCACGCCATAGCGTCAATTTTAACCTGAGAGATATACTAAACCCAACTAGAATTTTAAAAAATGATGTTTATTCGGAGAAGAAGTTCAGGAGAATTAGATCGGTAAATCTAGCAGAAGTAGAAACCGCGAGCCCAAAATTGAGCACGCCATAGCGTCAATTTTAACCTGAGAGATATACTAAACCCAACTATAATTAAAAAAAATTATGTTTATTCGGAGAAGATGTTCGAATTCTCCGACGGAAAATGAGATCCGTCACAGTAGAAATTCATCTTCGACTTCCGTTCTGGTAATCGACGCACGCGATGTCGGTAAATCACTCTAAATCACCCGGACACGTACGGGGGGCCCAGGCAGCGCCTGGAGAAGGTGAGATCGAGAGAAAAGTTCGACGGATTAACGGAAGATGATCACGTTCGGAGGTTGAAAAGCCTGACGAATCGAAGCCGCGGCGAGACGTATCGGCGTGATTTACGCGGAGAATGCGGGCGGCTAGTAGGAAACGTGAACGGGACGACGACGAGTGTCGCGCGGCCGGAAAACTGGGTCGCGCCCATTCCCCGAGAGAGATCGAACTTTTTCCACGTCCGCGTCCTCCTCCGGCAGCTGGTGTAAAGTTTTTAAGCCGGCCACCGGGTACCCCGCGCTGCCGGATACGTACCCCGTTCCCTCGAAGCGGCCGGGCCTAGCCGCGATACAAGCTCTCGCTCTGACTTTAATAAACGAAACTTTAATGGACGTCTCTCCCGCGGCCAGCCTGAAAAAGCCTTTTTAAAGTTTCCTATGTTTCATGGGACAACGTTTTTCGGGCTACGCGATTTAGTTTTTTGGCACCGATCGGAATTGGTTATTCCATCGTTGAAGAGGATCCATCGATGACAAGATACATCCCTGTTCATAAGTCTTACGATGCTTCAAAGCATCCGCGTGAAAGTTTCTCTCGGCCGAGGAGCAAATACGACCGCTAAATGATTGGGATTTTTTTCGACTGATTTGGTTATGTGATTCACGGCATGTCATAAGATTTAATTATTCTGGACCTACTACTGTTTATGTGTGAGTTCCCTAGCAGGACAATATTCACAAGTAGTAAGAAATCTATTGGTTTGCGTTTCAATGCTCCAGGCAGAAGCTTTGGCAGCATGATCATATGTCGGAGCATTGAAACATAAGCCAATAGTAGGTCCAGAATAATTGTCCGAAGCTGTACGTGAGAAATATGAAATAAGAAGTTAAATAAGGAAATTGAGAAAGGCTGCAAGCTTCGAGTATGACTTTACGAAAGAAGCTTTCGTGATGTCCCTCGCGACACGGTCCGATTTCTTTGAGACACGATAGGATCGAACCCTTTCAATTTATACACGCGTCTTGCCTGTTTTTGCGTGCGAAATCCGCAAAGATCGTGAGATTCGTTGCACGTGCCCGAACGTTTAATCTCAGGAATGCGCTAGCACTCCAGTTCGGTCCAGATTCACGACGAATTCACGTATGAAAGATACGATGCTGTGAAGGAAAGAGGACACTCCTTGCTTTCAAGCCGTTAAGGAGCTCGCAAATGGGAAAAATTGTAGCAAGTTATATTAAACGTTTTGACATAACTTTTATAATTATTAATCAGAGAAGCTATCCGAGGAATTCCACGATGCGTAATCCAGATTTATATCAGATTTGAAACTGGAAAAACTAATTTAAATAATATCCCGGATGAGAGACATTCGTATGTTTCCAAGGATTTTGAACCTCGTTACCGTTTCCCGAAAGCTCGAACGCGATTCAAGGCATCGGCTACGAGGTAGGTTCACGTCGGAAAGTTTGTAAATCGACGGCGGTCGAGTGGTCACAGACGTGGGAACGTCGACTTTTCGAAATCTAGAATCGCCCAAGACCCCGGCTCGCCTTTTTCAGAGCCTGAAGAGGTCTGAAAAGTTCCTGGTCTAGCTCGATTTCAAGGATCCCTACGTACACGTACATAGAAACGCCTCGTTGATGCACGATGCAGTCCAATTACCGAGAATTCACCCTTACGAGGAGCGGTGAATGAAATTCGACCCCTACTACTCCCTTTCACGTTTCACTTTATCGAGATACGTCTTGGGATGACTGATGACTTGTGTCTCAAGCCATTTAACTGTCAAATCCCGAGAAAAACAGGTAAAATATAAATATGCACTTAATACTATTTATCATTTGATTTTAGATGAATTTTAAAATATTCTAAATCATTAATTCTGGTATGCGTCATCGTGATCGATGATCATAGAAGACGCACGAATGAATTATTTTGTTCTGTCGGAATCTTCGCGCGACGGTCCGTGTTTCCTCCTAGCTGCATCGGTACGTGAGGCAATTGTAACCAGCTCGATTTCACGCGAAGAAAATATGTATTTCAGGCACCGATTTCACGTACGAGTTCGTACGTTTACCGGGGATGGGTACCGGGCGCGGAGGAAGTGGCGCCTTCACGGCTCGGAAAAATTACTGTAATTTCAAGTTGAACCTTGGTGCTCGAGCTACGGGCGCGATCACCGTCTCCCGTTGCGAAGGAAGATCACTTCCGGCGTATTCTTCGAGATACTCGAGACGGGAGCGTTCCCCAAGGGGTATTGTATTCGATGTCTCACACGTGACGTCGCATCAAGTACCGAGAGAAAGGTAAATTGGTCACAAATTTAGCCCTCTTCAATTTCTTAGGGAAAATATGCGAAAAAAACGAAATATGGAAATTCATTTCTTCTTCCATTTAGTACTTGAGATCTGATCTCAAATTCACGGCATGCCTTACGAAGTTTAAATGGTTAGAATGACGAGCGGCACGAATGAAAAAATTTCGCTTCATGTCACGTGAGATTCCTCCGGAGCGCGGCTCGTTCTTTTCACTAAAAGATAAGTGTCTACCAGGCTCGTCCAGCGAACGCACACGCGCTTTCCCATTAAACTGGACACACGCTGTTAAATATTAAGGCGGCGGGTACTAAGGCCTCAGTTCTTTTTTTTTCTTTCTCTCCACGAAACCTACTCTTTAAAGCACTCGTGAAACTCCACGATACCGCGCTACACGGACATCCATTCCCCTCGCGTGCATGCCTTTATGGCACTACGGAAATGAAAATTGCACAACGCTTTAATAAAACGATCGCCATAATGGAAGCCGCCGCTTCCATAACAATTTCTCAATTCTTATGATCACTCTCCTTGCCATTCGAGTGAAAACGTCATACAACCCTTATGTATTTCATATTAAACAATACGAAACTTCAGATGAGCATCTTTACGATTCAAACCGTAACTCAAATTCTTAAATACTTTACATATTAGACTCCAATCCTCGAATACCGAAACCATTTTTAGAGTGAATATCTAACAACCGTAGCTCGTCAGCTCTACACAAATAGTGCGCACACGCATCTCCACCCTCTAATCCCAATCCCGCAAACGCAAATGATTTTCACGGCCGTGGATCTGTTCTGATTCGCTAACTAGCACGTCCATATAATCAAAGTCATGAAATTATAATTCACGAGGAATCCATGAGTCCAGCGGCAGCCTGTGTATCGATAGTTCCAAGCAGCCGCATAATCTGACCGGAGCTCGCATACGTGCGTGAGCGTACAGTCGAATTCACGCGTTTCGCAGTTCCCATCGACGCGACACCTACCCTCCTCCTACATTGTTCACGTCTAATTGCTCGTCCGATGAAACCTCGTTGATAATCTTCCTGCTATTTCATTCCGAATCTCTTGATTTTTTACCAAACATTTCAAGAATAATAACGTCAATTTTCCATTTAACCCTTTGCACTCTCAGTCACCATCTGTTTTATAAAATAATTGTTATTGTCATAAGTATGTAATTACTGCTTCAACATATTATTGATTGAATTAAACTTAATTATTATAAAATTCATATAAACATTAACCCTTTAACTGCGGAATTTAATTTTATAAATCTTATTCTCTATTAATTTACATATATACAAAATCTAATATTTTAAATGCTATAGATTAATTCAATAAACTGTAACAGCCAGAGTTCATGTTATAATTGTTTTATACAAGTCTTTTTATACTTAAACAGATTATCAATATTAATTGAAAGAGATTTAGACTGACGTGTATACACGTCAAACGCAGTTAACTAGTTAATTTAAAAAATGTCGGAAGGAATAATTTTTAAATAATAATAATTTTAATACATGAATTTGCATGTAAAAAATATTTATGGAAAAATTCTTCGAGTGCAAAGGATTAATATCTCAATTCCAGGTTGAAATATTCAAGCAGTTACGACGCAGTGATGATCGCCTTTGGAAAAATTCCAAATTCATTGTATCTCTGGATCTCCCATCGAAATTAACCGTGTCGACGGATGTGCCGGCAAAGCGTACCTACTATCCGTACCAGCCCGTATTGACGTCGCGACGCGGGCTTAAAAATATTATACCCCGTGCGGGCATACATATTGTAACCTCTTTGAGCCGGGATCGCGAATGGGACGCGTAACCCGGCCTTTCCGAACAGGGATCTCGAGCTGCAATCCGAACGATACGGATCTAGCGAAGTATGCCTTCGGGGAATGGGGTATGAGGGTGATTGAAGACGCGAGGGATGCCCGAGCGACTCGCGTCCTTTCAAAATATCGCTTTAACGTATATGTATCTCTGGACAGATTTTTAGTTCATCGGGTGAGATACCGTCAGGTGTAGCGACGATATGGGTCTATTGGATCCTATTTCATATGAGAACCGTGACTCTATGCGCGGTAATCTCTATTTTGAACACTAAACGTACCGGCATTTTTCTATACCTAATCTTACCACAGGGCGCCATTTGACCCTTTATAAAATAAACGCTGATATTTCGTAAAAAATTCTTAATTTATAATAGCATATATAATTTTTCACTAGCTACGGGAGAAACGGAAAGCAAGAAATTGAATAATCAGATGATATAAGAATTTCAGAAAACGACCAACAGAAATAACAATAAATGTACGAACTGAAGTAGATTTTCAAAGAAGGTCATTTGACCCCGCTTGGTACGTTTAGTATTAACGGTGAACTTTTTTATCATTGATTTGTTGCGACCGGGAGAATTGATCTAGCTCGTAAAAGGTACCGGTACTCCTCTGATGCACCGATGTCGGGAAGCTTTCTTATCAGTGGATGATGAAGCTTCATGGAATCTCCTCAACTTAATCCCTACCTCTTTTGATATCGCCCGCAGCGATTCGCGGCCGAACCACAAAGGAGCATCGGCTCTCATAATTTCACCGCCACTTAAATCTTTACTCTCCGCAAATAATCTAATAAAGAAGCGACTTCGGGCACCTTGAGAAAGATCGCGGGAAATGTTATCCGAAAGCGCAGGATAAAAATGACACGATGAAGACGCGTTTAATCGGCGACGCATCTGTCAGCCGGGGGTTGCAACGAAGACAACGGGGGGTAATAAAGTGATAAAGCTTCGCGATGGGCGCGGCTCGTATATTTACGACCGTCATATCGCTTTATTACCCTACTGAATAGAGAAATTCCTGGCTGAAGTAACGGCGACACGGTCTCGGGATTAGGAGACTCCATATTCGTGTCCTTATTAGATAAGTCGATGCAGGGACCGGATAAGACTCGAGAGCGACGATATGAGCGAAGGGTACAAAGGAAAGCGGAAAGGGTAAAGAAATATGCGGTATCTTTTGCCGGGCGTCCATTTACGTGATTGGGTGGCTGCGCGAAAAGGGAAACATTCGCGTTAAAGCGTCGCATTGTATCGCTGAGGTCAGACCATAAAGATCTCGAACGAGAAACAGAGAGAGAGACCACTTTTGCTCCCGGATCGCTCAACTTCCGGGAGGAAATGGCGGCTGCTGACTGTTGTTTCGCGCGGGGAATGCTGAACCGGCAGGAATACGAGACCGTTACGTAGCTGGGTTGAGCAATATGATTTGAAAACTATTTGACTGACGATTAGAGCCATCAAAAAATGAATAAATTCAATTCGTTTTTAAAACACATTTGTCTTTAGATTCTTAAAACAGTAATAATTACGAGACAGAAAAATGAAAATAAAGAAAACAGACATTCGTAACCCGTAGCTGAGTACGTAGTCGCGAATAACTTTACGCAGGCATGCAGGTGTGTTTAATAGCGGTACGTGAAACGCTTGTACGTTTCACCGTGAATGGATTCGAGAAATGCAAGTGGAGTTTCTATCGTAAGCTATGACCAACGTGCGCGAGAGTTACGTTCCGAGCTCGAGTCCTCCCTCAGAACTCGAGTGAAAAGACCTGTGAAGAATCGTGGGAAGTGGAGAGGCAAAATACGGTACTGAAATTTCAAGACAAAAAGGTATGATATACTAAAATTGTTTTAACCTCTATATTTCACGTGCGTACGTAACATATTTAACTTTCTCCGCTCCGGCTAACAAATATGTGTACAAGTATTTACCAAGAAAACTTCCAACTGCCCCAACTGGTTTTGTCAATAGATCGTCGACTTAAATGATCCTTAATACGTTTCTAACCGAGTGTCTAGGGAAGACCGCTCTATCATTGCGAATTCTCGAACCAACACTCGTGCCCGATAATTCCACTTTGCAAATTGCCGTACTTAGCCGATAGCTTAACCCCCCGGCAAAATCGGCCCCTTTAAAGTGTGTCAGGGGTAGCCGCGGAGCACTACGCGATCCTTAATCTTAACTTCCGTGATCCGCGCGGTGCCGGATTAGCTGAGGCGGGAGAGACGGGCCCGTTTTAAAAGGATACAATGAATCGACCCCATTATTATGGTACATCGAAACGGTGCGCTTTCATACGCGGGTAACCGGGGAAAAAGTTTCGCTTGATGGATGGAAGAATTAACAACCATGAATCGAACGTCACCGAGGAACGACGGAACAATGGATGCTGATGGATGTTGCAATTAATTTCCGCTGACCGATTTCATCGATATTTTCGCGTAAAAGACGAATTGTCCTCACGATACGAATACATAATTATTTTATTAATTTGTACGCGGCGAATCTCTGGGTAACGATATGCCCTCGCGATATTTTATTTTATAATTAGAGATCGTTCATTTTATCCAATTAATCCGGACGCTTCGCTCTCCGACTATCAATTTATTTCGAGGAGATCGAAATAATTTCCGAAAAATGTATCTTGCGTTAATACTTATTTCCCAACAGAAACGAGAATGGGCATGTTACTGTAGCAACGACTTCGCTTTATTTTCTGACGTCACGTATCGGTAACGAGTGAACCGATTGTTCAGCACCCCTTCAATCTTTTCTCCCCACCTTGTTACCCAGAAACGTCTGTTTCACGAGACACCAGACCTCGATCGTTCGCCTAATTCCTTCCGTTCACCCCTTTCCCACTCCCGGCGGTGCCCACCCTCGCGTTTCGCGATGTGGGACAGCCAAAAATTCGGTTAGACCCGCCCCTATCCGTTCGCTCGCGCAACTGACTCGATTAAACCGTAAACTTCGTCCTCGAAAATAATGCTATTCATTAGATATACAGGATAGGATCCGTCACATCTTGACGCTCACGCCGTTCAAACCAACGTGCCACTAAATAATTGTCACCGCCGTGTCCGGCTCGATAACGAGAAGTCAACGTCGTGGATCGTCGACTTCGACGTCGTTTCAAAAAATGCAACGACAGATATTTCACTACCGAACGCAAACATTCGTGATTACGTACTAATTTATCGATTACTATATAAATGAACTGAACCGATGTAAAATATATGAAACATCTCCAGTTGAAAAGTTTCATTAAACCCAGCGATTCGCGAAGGTCCTTGATATTTTCCATTGACGAATCGTCGAGGGTAAAATGATTCGAAAGGGGTAGAAGAATGCACGGAGGGTTGACCCACGTTCCGAGCGCTGATTCCGACGAAAGTGGATAATCGGAGCGACGATAGGCCGGTTGGAAATAATTAATGGAGCGCGGTAGATTTCGGTGGGTTAATCGGGATGAAGAGGAATATTGCGTGCTCAACGATTGTTATCCGACGATTGTTATGCGGTGACGTTTAATGACTAATGAAACGTCCTCGACACTGCGCCGCGCGTACCGTACACTTCAAACGTACTGGCACCGTGAATATTTGAAAGAGAGCTATTGCCTGACGATACCGACTCTGTTTGCGTTAAACGATTATACCGTCGCGAAATTCGGGGTAAATAGGATTGTCATCAATTTCATATTGCAGATGATAAATCTGCTTTTTTTTTAGAGAAGAGTATACTAGGCTTCGTAGTAAGTGGCAGAGATAGCTTGTTTAACGTTAGCGATACGTTGCCCGAAATAATTCACGAGTCACGGTGGATTTTACAGGACAAACAAACACGGGTACGAAAGAAGCACTGAATATTTAACGCGTACGATTTCCGGCCGTGTTTACCCTGTATGCCGAGAATAGCTATCAAAACATGGTCGACCTCGCGCGAGAGACCGATTTCTCTAATCATTTTGAACGGCGCTCGGGTGAATTGGATTATTCCGGTAAACAAGGCCACAATCTCGTTTCGGGACTCGATCTCCCGCACCAGATCTACGGTCCTGGCCCATATCGCGAGCCTCCTTCGTCTGACACTGAGTTCACTGAAGTTCGCGGAAATCACTTGATCGTTTTCTTTAAGCTTCTGCAAATCAATAAAGGTATGCAATATCCAAAACGATCGCTAATTGGGCACTCGAGTCGAGCGAAACCTGTTCGAAGGTACTAGGCGCTCGTTATCAGCCACCGACACGTAAACCCTTCTAAACTCCTTCGTACCTAAATCGTTCCACGTTCGAACTACGAGCTTCGAACGTATGAGAGAAAAAAAAAGGAAGACACGTAGCAAATCTCGGGAGCACAATTCGTGAACACCGCTCGTCGGGTTCACGACGAACCAGCGACGTCGTTTTTAACGTGACTCACCGATGCAGAGGAAGAGCGCCGCGAAGAGAATCGGCGGGAAAGCTCTCGAGGACGAAAACATCCTGTTGCCGGCGATGCGAGCACGTACTGCGAAGAGAAGGTCCTTCAGCTCGGGCCGAGGATTCTTCCGGGAGCCAGGAGCCGCCCAGAGGGGCGGGACCAACGAAGCCCCGCGAAACCGAAATGAAAAAGGCACTTGATCCACCGGGCTTTCGTCCCTTAAAACCCTTTCGTCCGGATCGACCAATTTTTTTATCCACGGACAAAGATCCTTTTCCCTAGCGGTGTGACCACGAACGATCGCAAGCTCCTGGATCCAACGGCGCACCGCGTTTCTTTCAAACTAAATCGCCTCCTATTCCCACGTTTCCCTTCCCTGCAGTTGTCGTCCGTCGAACCGGTAAATTCGATCTGTTTTCAAGGTTAACGATTGTCCCTCGATCGAAGACACTGAAAGCGGGTCGCGAGATCGCGATGTTTAATTGCTGGAGGGGGCCACGAAAAGGCGCGTCCTGACGCGTACAACTGGTGCGGCGCCGCCGACGAACTGACTTTCTACGATTACGCTGCAGCAGTGGCGACGCGGCGCACGGCGCGCCGCGACGCGTCACGCCGCGTCGTCGCACGCGCTTATCTTCCCGCTACCTGTGTGCGCGCCCCCCGCGATATCCTTGCCCGTGTATACGTGCCATTCTACTGTGTCCTGCGCCACCCTACCCCAGAAAATTCGGCCTGCTGCTCCCCTTCCTTCCTCGCGAGGGACGCCAGCTGTGCCCGCCTGCCTCCGTGGATCTCGTGTTCAAAACAAGCACCGCGCGATTCGTTTAAGTTGCACCACCGAGGAGAGTAAAGAGTAGAGATGGCGTTCAAAATCACTAACTGTTATTTTTTACTGTGATCGTAAAATCACGATCACGAATCGTGATTGTACTTCAATCACGACCGTGATTGCGATTTTCTATAGTAAGTAACCGTACCAATGATTACGATGTTCGTGATATTCAAATCTGTTTCATATCTGGAAGAATTACTTGAATTTTCTTCATTTAAGGAGTACAATTACCCTCACTTGAAATATGTATACATATACGTTCCATTATTAAGCTGTCAATATTTAATTGCAATAATGATAATATTAATCGTCATTACCGTGAGAAATAGTCCTAAATCTTGGAAATTAAAATGATTGTCAGCGCTGCTATGGTAACGCGCAACCATTCTCATTTTTCTTATCATAACTATTACCGTATTGAATCATATTACTGTGATATTACTTTAAGCGCTCCTGTTCTTCTGGTTCATATAAAGCGCGTAAGTGCTAGTAGCAGCTTCTTTTTACGCACCAATCGCGAAGCGATCACGAAAATCACGGATCACTGTGAAAAATCACCGTGATTGCGAACGAACGTGATCGAATCACGACTAATTCAAAAGTAGCAGTTCTAGGCATCACTTGTAAAGAGTGTCAGCCTTATGGGACCTTGCGGCAAAAAAAAAGACATGGTAGGAATCGGTGCACAAGCGTTAACAGATTATAGAAAGAGATGCTAGATGCTGCGTACTATAGTAGAGATATGTATGAATGTATCGTAAAAGTAGTTTTTTAGTAGTAAATAGAAGTAGTAATTCTGATTAATAAACGAATAAAAATATGTGCCAAAGTAGTGATAACGATTTCAGAGACCGGTTTTACGGCGCCAGGGCCCTCAGGCCCCTTTTGCCTGCCGCGCTATAACACAAGGGCTGGCACTCTTTACCAATCTCTCCTCGGTGGTTCGTGCCTCACCTCGCTCGGTCGTGCACATTTCTTGTAAATAAAACTAATATGCTGGGAAATATTGTTGAAGTACATCACAGTTTGTACAGAATACTCGTTAATCGTTTAATATAACGTGTAATAATTTAGTACAGCTGCTTGTAACATTCCATCCCGGGGAAGTTTTTTAATTACCATTTTATCGGCTTCAACCAGTTTTCTGGTTATCAGTTTTACTCGGCACCGTAATAAATGTTAAAAAATTCGAGAAGTTAGAGAAAGGCAGGCTATGTGCGTTTTATCAGGACAATATCTCTCTTCAAGGGAAAGCCTTCCCCACTTTGAAGCAAGGGGTGTCATAAACCAAAAAGGCATACTGTCGAAAGCGTCCTCACGACAAAAGAGTTTGGGTGGCAGTCTTACGCTGACGGTCGCTGTGAAACGTCTTTTTTTGTTGTCTACGAATAAAGCAGTCGATATTGATCCTGACTTCGGCGGGTTTTATTTCAAACTTATTTTCCCATCGCTCGATTATCCTTGCATAAAGCATGCCATCGCGAGAATTTGTATAATAATAAAACATTTAATTCAAAATCAGTCATAATCATATATCAAAACGCCTGTTAAATTTCGTCCGAGGAAGGAGGAATTATTTGTTGTTATCGCTGAACATCGACCGGAGGAAATTGTCTTTGCTCGCATCTCTGCTTGATACTCGTAATCAGTTTCGTCATTTCCTCGCTGGAAAACTCGTTTAATCTTCATAGCCGTTGGATACGTTCGCGTATCGGGCTGCATCAACGTTATTGCAGCGTGCATTCACGCGGCAGTTATCGGTAGTACCGGTGTATACACACTATGAACCGCGGGGCGCGCCTATGCATTATACGCAGGCAACATTGTGCCGTCCGGTATCAATCATGGGATTTCCTGCAGGTGAAACGCAGATTTCTCTGCGCTTCGAGTCCCGGCCCGATCGATTCGCGACCCCGCCGATATCTGCTGTCCGATTCCCAAGGAAATGTAACGAGTCGCTGACATGATTCACCTCCTCCTCTGAGCCAACGCCGATAAGACCGAGTGCAGGCAATAATCGTACGAATCGTATTATCACCTTATAGGCGCTCAGGGATTGAAATTTTTGCGGATTGGATAGTGATCCCGGATTGAAGTGTCAAACGATAATGCTCGCTGCTGTCAGGGTCGCGCGCGACCTACCTCCCTTTCGATTATAGAAATTTTCGAATTTAAAGTCGCTGGATGAAAGCGTCGCGCGTTATAAATTATGCATGTCACAGCCGAAACGAGCGGTCCGTGAGTCGGAGGCTGGCTCCGGTATTATCTAAGTTCGCGTTACCGAACACAGAGAAATTCGCACGCGAAATTTGCAACCAAGTTTCATTGGCATCGCTTCATGCGCCATTTCGTTCGGAACCCCGACGGACGGGATGGATGTTCCGGAATTTTGTAACCTTCGAGGCGCCCGAGGTAGAAAACATCCTGGATGTAACGATAAAGTCAACCTCATGATTAGATTGCGGATTTTGTACGTCCATCAGAAAATTGGATGTGCACAGCAGGAAATGTGACACGTGCACGTGGTATATAAAACTATATGAAATATCAGAAGCTACGTGATGAAAACTGTCGTGTGACGCGAACAATTTTTTCACTGAAAATTATTGAATTAATGTCTATGCACGAAGTGCGTATATGTATATATACTCGATATTATTTATACTGTATTCGATGTATGATATTCATATGTATGTATGTATCGAATTATGTATGATATTCGATATACTTATACTATACTCGATGTTATTTTCTAAGCCAATTTGTAATATCGAGAAACCCTTTATTTATATAATCGCGAACTCGCGTGCTCAGTTACTACAGCAAATGCATGTGCGCCGATAAGAGAAACGCCAAGTCTGCTTTTATGCATTTCCCAAGAAGTCACGAAATTTTTAGTTGATTGTCGTGTGTTACCGTCTAGGTAAGCACTAAAAACGAGGTCAAACGATAGTTTCTTTATGATCGTCGGCAGTTAGGTGTTAGGCGACACTCCCCCATGATTATTATACAATTGCGCGACGCTGTGTCGTAAAACTCGTTCCCCGAGTTGTTCAGAGAAACGATTGCCACAACCTAAGGTTTTTAGATATTAAGATTATTCCAAACTTCGTGTAATGGGGTAGAACAGGCGATCGCAGAACGAGGAAAAATCAATTTTAACACTATTTCTACCGCGATTTTGTGTATACCAAAAGGTGTCTTTTTAAATCCAGGATGAGCTGGAGGAAAATGATATCGCTGAATTAATTTAACAACTATTATAAGAAAAGTCAAAAAATTAATTATGGAGAAATGATTAATGTTGGTTTTCAAACAGAGAATATATTTTAAATATAGTAAACGCGTAGGGATATACGTACAATTAATACAATGTTAGTTGATGATCCGTTCAAGTTCACAGTTGACAAGAGACTAATTGAGATGACAGATTGACAGATATAAAAGACTGACAAAATATTGTTTGATTTATAATGTCATAGAAACGATGTTCTTCTAAATTCTAAATTGCGTCTAACGGTGTATTCCAACAATTAAACTTAGCGAATAATATTCAGTTAAAATTTGGAAGGTGTCTTTTGACACCTCATGGTAGAAATAGTGTTAACGGCGCTGCGACCTCGTCGAATATTCTGTTAAGATAAAGATGTGAGTAACTTTCTAAATATTCAGTTGTTTTCATTGATAACGACGATAAATGGTATGTGAAAAGCGGAACGAGATTCGAAACGAACTGAATTGATACTAAACAAACTGACGCCGAAAGGGAGGAAGAGAAATAGTAAAAGGTACGAGACACGGATCGATCGGAAGAAAAGGGGGATCGTGAGAATGGTAACGGCACGCTCGATGCCACTTTGAGCCTCCTATAGAATTCCACAGCGAGATGCCTCGGAGCATTCTAACAAACAGCAACAGCCATCGTCCCTTTCTGTTGGCGAACTTATCGCAACCGACCCTCCTTACCCCTCCCCCCTCTATCCATTCTTTCCTTTTATTTACCTCCCGCCCTTTAACCCATATGCCCGCCGAGTTATATCTGCTTCCAATTAAAAGAGGGGCATCGGATCGTGTTTAAAAAAAGGTGAAAGAGAACGCGACGCTGACCCCTTCGACCCTTGAATCTGATAGAAAAAAAAAAAAGAGTCGAAGCTCCGGCAACTTTATACCCTCGATTAACCCCTCTTTTTTCTAGTTGACTTCTTCGGGGAGAAAGGCAAACGAAATAAAGATAAGAGCGGTAAACTGTGTTACGTTTCATTTTTTCTTCCACCCCGATTGCCCCGGGACGATAAATCACGCGGCGGCAAGCAAGAAATAATCCCCGACGACAGATATATCCCCTTAATAACGAGAGGGAGCGGATACAGTCGGATATTAAAGTCGAGACCACTTTATCGAAGTGGCTGGTTTACAAACTGCGCGACTAGTATAACTCATCGTTCCAGGGTACCACGGAACCACGCCATGGTAATAAACGCCGGCGAACGTTTTGCTTAATCGTTGACACTAACCCCTTTAACGGGTCGCCGTTTGATCGATGCCACGGCGAGGTTTAAGCGCGTTGCCGAATTCGTCGTAAAAGGCACTCGCGGTCCCCCGTCGCGTGAACGCGTTGCGTCTGCGGACGCAATTTCACGCGCCGTTAGCGGGATAAAAAGAGGACGTGGAGGTGAAAAATGGGTAGAAAATTTAATTACTGCGCTGGAATTGCGGGCTCGCTCGTTTGCAACACCCGAGTTCCGCGTTGCGACGGTCCAAGCCTTCCGAGATCATGCGACTGATGATTCGCTTTGCCACGTAAATGACACAAACGATTCCGCGGTTTCCTCCCGGGCAGGGAGACGGTCCACCTTTGTACTTTTGATCTCCGCGTTATCCCGATCCATGGGCAATTTTATTTTTTGTAGATAATAGCATCGTTATTACTTGACGTTTTGAATCTACGGCAATTTTGCTGTTACGCGGGTGTATAAATACTTCATTGACGCTCGCATCATCTTCGTCCCCTGGAGGTTTTAAATTTTTAAAAAAGAAAAATTGCCCCATCCTCACCGTCGGCTTGCAAAATTCAGCCCACCCTGTACGCGACATTTGCATTTTTAGGTCGACCAACTAGGAACTCTTTTATGAATTTGTTTCCTTGCTCCGGATGAAAGAGCCCCCGTTGTAGGTATACCAGTCTCTCTATCCTCTTGCGTGTCGCATTCCCTTTTATACGCGTGTGTTCTCGCCAAACAAAGGGCAGGGAGTTACGTAAGGGTGCGCGGAGCGAAGAAGTTACATAGTTCCCTCGACTTCGTCCGCGAAATTGTTTCGAACGAGTTCTCCGTTCCGAGGAAGCCACGATGATTTCCTTCGATTGAACACCGAGGAGGGGTTAGTAAAGAGTCCCAGCCTTATGGGATCTCGCGGCAGAAAAAACGTACGCGAATTTTA
>SHCU01000032.1:108043-150610 GCA_004307685.1 Ceratina australensis
TTAAAATTGTATATTGCATTGTAACAATGAAATCGAATTTAACTTCGATTAATAAATGAGTAAAAATAAATCTCAGTATTTTTATTTTGCGATCCTTCCTCCCATTTATAATTTGCATTTCTTCGTTTGAAAATCTCGGATGCATTACCAAGAGAAGAAGTGGAATTGATCATTCGGTTAGGGATCGTAAAAATGAAGAATGGAAATCTAGAATTGGGAATATTCGTCGTCGGCCGGCTGTGCGCCGCTCGCATCTTAACGCTACAGGAGTAAGAGCGACGGAAAACCCTCTCTCTCTACTGCACGAAATCTGCCGAGCACTAAGCACACCGATGCGGTACGACGGTGTGCGTAAATGGAGGGGCTGGTTCCCGATGGCTCCCGTCCTCAATCTGGCAGCTCTGAGTGTAGGTCCGTTCAGCCGTGCTTCGTGCTACGAAGTTCGTAGTACACACCGCCTGGCCTGGTGTCGCATCGTTGCTTTCTTAATAAAGAATGGAGAATGTAGGGAATATCATCTTGATATGGGGCAGAAAAACGATCGAGGTATCGGACGTGAACCTCTCGGACACCGTTCGCGGTTTGAAAAAAAGGATATTCAAGGAAACTGGGATCCTACCGCAACGACAGAAACTCTTGAACCTTCGAACCAAAGGTTATGTTTTGGACAGTTTTCATGATCTTAACACTGCTTAGTTTGTACCCTGTGCAGCCTCAATCGCTGTCAACTGTCAAATAAAGTTTGCTGCCCCTTAAACCGCTAATTTAGAAATGATCCACGCTCTAATTCGTCGTTATCCCCTGCTCGCCTTAGATTTACGTGTTTATTTATCGAATTCCGTCGAGTGTCTATAGAACTGTTGTTTCCACCAGGCAAAGCATCGCAGGAGGAGGAAACCCTTGCGAATTTGGGCATGAAACCTGGATTCAAGCTGATGCTGATGGGTTCGCGTGAAGAAGACATCGCGGAAGCTCGCCGCGCGCCGGCGAACTTGCCCGATGTGATTAACGACTTTAACACGGAAGAGGAAGAGCTCGACGTTGAGAACACTGTGTGCTGTCTACTTCAAATTCAATGTATAATCGACCGCTACAGGTTCGTAGTATTGAATCCCTTCAGGGAAGGAAAGAAACTGTTAGTGGTCGATATAGATCACACGATTTTTGATCCGATGTCGACGGCGGAAACTGGTGCCGAATTGATGCGGCCCTTTCTTCATCAATTCTTAACCCTGGCTTATCTAAATTATGACATAGTGATTTGGTCGGCTACCAGTATGAGGTGGATCGACGAGAAGATGAAAGTGCTCAGTGTTTCCAATAATCCCTACTACAAGATAGCCTGTCAGCTCGACTCCAGCGCCATGATCAATGTTCGCACGTCGAAACATGGCACTGTCACGGCAAAACCGCTGGCCGTCATTTGGGGTAAATACAGACAGTTCTCGGCAAAGAATACTATCATGTTCGACGACATTAGAAGAAACTTTATCATGAATCCGCAATCGGGATTGAAAATAAAACCCTTCAAGCACGCACATCTCACAGGAAGAACTGACATCGAACTGTTAAAGTTGTCCCAATATTTATTATTGATAGCGAATGTCGATGATTTTCAGACACTGAATCATAGAAAATGGGAAGAATATATAATCAACAAAATCAAAGAAGAGGAGAGGAGAAACATGGAGGGTAGTGACAGCAAAAGTGAATAAGCATTTTTTTTTGTTCTTT
Organism: Ceratina australensis; assembly: GCA_004307685.1. Lineage (NCBI taxonomy): Eukaryota > Metazoa > Arthropoda > Insecta > Hymenoptera > Apidae > Ceratina > Ceratina australensis. The sequence continues at coordinate 109,778 of SHCU01000032.1, forward strand.
TTTTAAGAATGTTAACACATTCGCGACCGCTGACGTGAATTCACGTCATTTTAAATTTTATTTATTATTTATAAAGCAAGTATACAAATTATACAAATCTTTTGATCTTAAACAACACATAATTGCAACATTTATATTTCAAAACAAATTTTATCATTTTTATCCTTGTTTTAACGATACAAGTTTGCGGCAACCAGTTTCAGAAATTCATTATTTTTGCCGGTACTCAGTATTAGAAACGAAAAAAATTTGCTGGTCGCGAATGTGTTAAATGCTTGTTAAATTTTATAAACTTTTCATTGATCGAGCATGCCAATCGACCGTCATGGATTCGCGAAAGCCAAAATACTTTGGCTTAAACAAACAGCTCGTGTGTAAAAATATCATCATTTTAATATCCTTCTATGGACATGAACACTTGATGATGTTAGTGATAACGTTGACTAATCCATTCGCGTATTTTCACATACTTTTTTGTATTTATAATGTACTTATCAGTTATTGTGGAACATATGGAAGATATGTAATCACAGACGATGGAAATAAATCTTATGTCTTTCAGATGATCTAACATTGATTTCTCTCCCCGATCTAAAAAATAGGAATCCTTAAAAACTCCTTAATCCTTACAAACTCCTTCAGCGATTCCAAACTATGTCTCTGTTCGATTCTCCGCGTTTCGAATCTAAAGGATAGTTGAATATAATTAATTTACTATCGGATCGCCATCTACTCTTTGATCGAAGCTAGTTGCGGCTAGGTGGGTACGGTGGGTAGTCAGCGCGAAACGGGTTGACTGTTAGTAGTCTGTTAGTCTCGTGTAGGGAGCAATATGGCGAATACGTCCGTGATAGGCGGACCATCGTTACGGATAGCTGACGTTCCACATGCTGCGTAGAAATCGCACGTCAGTTGAAAAGTCGGAAGCATGGAGCTACTCCGTACCGACACGCATTTTATTTTTGTGAAAGAAAGGCACAGCCTTTGGTGTGACAAATACACGGGAGAGTTCTCCGCGAAATCGGGTGGGTATACCAGGCTAAGATTTTGACAGAAGTGTGTGTAATCGCGTATGCACGTTCACGTCAACCGCGTTACGATTCTCGCCTTGTCGTTCCTAATTGGGACACGCTCGATCATTTCATGAATTCGCGCAATCCAGACGATCTCGTCTAATTTTCATTCATAAATTTACCCCTCACGACGATCTTTCGGCGAAGACGTAGAATTCTGTTGAATCGTAATTAGAATTGTTGCTAAAATAACGTGGATGTGAGGGAATTGCCATAAAAGGTAATTGCATTCGCTATTTTGCGACGACTATACCAAGAAGATTATATAAACATATTTACGCGATAAACTTGGCCTAACGCGATTAGTTAGAGATAAGATGACATAGTTTAATGTTTTACGTTAATATTCTAAACATATTATATTTTTTTAGATTGGGAATGGGCTTCTCCGAAGGAATTGGAATGCCTTGGAATATTTTACGGAATTGTTGGGAAGATAGAGCAACCATGCGTGTTAGAGCCACGTATAATGTTGATCAAGGAAGTTTCACCGGCAGGAGAGTTGTATGGGGGTCATATTGTGTACAAGATCAAATCGATCGCGTTCTTGCACATTGGCAGTGAAAACAATGACATTGGACTTCTACCGTGCAAGAAACATCAGAATTTGCCAAAGAAGAAAAGTCAAGGTGGTCTGTTTGACGTGCCACAAAAGGCAGCCTTCGCAAAGACTTGGGGAACCATCAAAAGTGCAACAAATACTATAAAAAATACAACTCAACAAGCAGCTGCACTTGCTACATCACAGGTAATTAAAGAGAATGGAGGAAAGGCTTGTTTGGATTCAATAATGGTAAAATATTTTCAGGTGAAATCTACTGTGAGCAAAAGGAGCATTATTAAAGATAAGGAGAGATTTGAGAAAAGAATCCTGGAAGAGTTAAATAAAATCTTCACTGAAACTGATTCCTTCTATTTCTGTTTAACTGGTGATATTACCAACAGCCTGCAGAGACTCTGCATCTCGGAATCTCAGCAGAATGAGGAAGGACAGACCAAACCGCTTTGGCAAAGAGTGGACGACAGATTCTTTTGGAACAAACACATGTTGCAAGATATAATTAATTTGAAAGTTAGGATCTTCTCGAGTTCGATTAAACCATTCTGTGAAAGATTCAGTTATCTATGAGACTATTTCTTTCTTATAGACAGACAATGCAACTTGTTGGATATTACCAGTTATACAAGGATATGTGCAGATAGAAAAGTGCAAAGTAGAAGTAGGTATCGATGAACATCCTCATCACGAAACCTTCAACTTGGCAATTATATCTAGAAGAAGTAGGTTTCGCGCAGGGACAAGGTAATTACCTATAATTATACTACATTTTTCAATAATTTGTCTTGTTAAATTGTTTTGTTTTATCATCACGATAAAGGTATAAGCGACGCGGTGTCGACGATGAAGGAAAATGTGCGAACTATGTAGAGACTGAGCAATTGGTTTGGTATCATGATCACCAAGTATCATTCGTTCAAGTGCGAGGCAGTGTGCCTGTGTATTGGTCTCAACCTGGTTACAAATATAAGCCCCCGCCTCATATAGACAAAGGTAACAAATGAGAAGAATGCAATGTTAACGAAATCTAAATGGGAATAATTTCCTTAACTTCAGACGAAGCAGAGACGCAGGTCGCGTTTGAGAAACATTTTACGGAGGAGCTTGACCTGTACGGTCCGGTTTGCATCGTGAACCTGGTAGAGCAAGCCGGGAAGGAGAAGATAATTTGGGAAGCTTACAGTAATCACATAATAAATTACAACCACCCTGATATAACGTACACGAGTTTCGACTTCCACGAATACTGGTAAGCAATCCGTGAGGAATTCTAACAATGATGATCTTCGAAATTGTTGCTAAATGTTTCTTTTGTGCCTAACACAGTCGAGGAATGCATTTTGAAAACGTGTCTATCCTGATCAATGCGTTAACAACGGTATTAGCAGAGATGGGTTACTGCTGGCGCGATAAGCAAGGCACAATTTGCATGCAGAAGGGAGTGTTTCGGGTGAATTGCATAGATTGTTTAGATAGAACGAATGTTGTTCAAACCGCTTTGGGTAAAGCCGTGATGGAAATGCAGTTTTCAAAGCTAGGACTGATACCGCCGGACGGAACGCTACCGACGAATATGAGACAAACCTTTCAATTACTTTGGGCAAATAACGGCGATATAATCAGTAAACAGTATGCCGGTACAAATGCTCTCAAGGTTCGTAAGAGTAGAACACAAGCACATTGAATGACTTTGCTCTAAGTAAATCACGAGTAAAACCTCTAATTGGACACGATCATGCCGATGATAGTTTATTTTATTACTTATAGGGTGATTACACAAGAACGGGGGAAAGAAAGTTTACCGGTTTAATGAAAGACGGCATGAATTCTGCGAACAGGTACAATTGGACCACAATTATACACGATCCGCATTGCAATAGAACATCATTCTCATTTATACATCCTACACGATACATCATTCTAAGACAATCGTTCGTTGTTTCGCGGACATTCTTATCTGTTAGGTGTTGTAACGTTGTCAGAACGAATAAACTGTTACACGTCCGAATATCGTCATTGAAACACTTAATGATTATCTCTCTTATTTCTCCACAATCATAACTCTTAAATATTGATATATACTTGATACGTACATGAGTCCCTGACACTACCCTTTCATTTTCCCATAGATATTTTCAGCAACACTTTATGGATGACATACGTCAAGCGGCGATAGATACCTTACTAGGCAACCCCGTCAACGTTAAACAACTGAATACCGATTGGTCGCACTATTTAGACATCCTTGATAATTGCTGCCTTGAGCTAATACCTGTAAAACCACCAAACATAGAGCTTGAACTTGCCACTCATCCTGAGTTTTTTTATGCCACCGCTATGTATCATTTGGCAAGGTTTGTTCTCGGCTACTTTAGCTCGGAGGTGACCACTCACGAGTGAACGATCAATAAAATTGCAATTTATCAAAACTACAAAAATGATTGTGTTGTTTTATCGAAATGAAAACGACCGCTCAAACCCGGTGAACGACGATTCATATTTGCACGTTATTTTTGTTCTATGTTGCATGACGGGCTTGACTCTCTGTTTAACTAATCTCATGCGAAACAGAGGAAGAGAATCATTTATTTTTCGGTCCCATCAACACTACGACAATGTCCTATCTTCACTTTTAATATTTCATTTCTTTTTTTTATCTTTGCTTAGCAGCTTCGAAGCGAGCGCTTAGGAGATCTGTGTTCTTTCAGATACTATTTAAATCGCTTCAAGGATGTCTATAGGCAGGCCACGATCGATATGATGTTAGGAAATTCGGTAAACGAAGAAGTGTTCCAAGAGCGAACCGAGGAAGAGGACAATGCTGCGACAGCTATTCACGTGAAATTGCTGATCGAGGATTGTAAGAAATTACTTATACCAGATCCAGAAGTAATTTTAGGCAGTTGGGGTCTCATTGACGCTGATCCTGTGTATGTTACACACCAGCTCTTTAATCTCTTCAGTACCTTACAGCTCGAGAATAACTTCTTATGATTTGATTTATTTCGATAGAACGGGAGATTTAACAGAGACGGAAATGGACACTATTCTTATATTAACACGGGATAGTTACTACGTTGCCGATTACGACGATCAGATCGACAAAGTTACGAACTATCAAAGAGTACCGCTCGAAGATATCGTGCTAATCGAGTTCGGTCAACCGGAGAGCGCGGTATCTCTTTTCAAAAACAAGCAATTCTATTGCATTCGAATAAACTATAAAATGGCAAACGAGTGTGGCTATTTCCATATGTTCCGCAGTACGAACTTACGGTTTTTTAATAATATGGCAGTCGTTATAAAAACCGAGGAAGAAAGTATAGGTAGGTCGTAATATTGTTTGATCAGTTTGCTGTGCTTTAGATACCATATTAATTCGCACGTTTCAGAATCTTTAAGATCGATTTGCGAAGCTATCTCGGTAGCGATGGAGATAGCTAATCTGCCAAAGGTTCCTATAGCGATGAATGTCACGTTAGACAAACGGAAGAGTAAATTAGTGAATAGTAGAGGAACCACCACAGGTCTCCTGGATATCACATCGTTTCCAGAACTGACCAGGAATGTTTCAGAGACGCAGTTATTAGCTCTTAAAAGCGCAGGTACATTTCTAACAGAAAAAACATCCGTCTCTATAGAGATTAATGATCGGTATCTTCTGATTGTAGGAACGAAAGCTTTAAGCAACATGTCAGAACAATTTAGCAAATTAAATAAATTGAGTCATAGCTTCAGCGCCAGAAAGCCGATAGACATAGCCAAGAGCATAGGCAGACGATCGGAAGGACCTTCTAAGCCTACATTCACTGTGGGGAATAGAGATATTTCAGGCACTGTACAAGGGAAACGTAATAGCAGTAGTAGCAGTAGCGACGACGAGGACATCGGTATGTCTGCAGGTCCTCTAGAAAAACCAGAGAACTTCAGTCACGATAAGAATCTGATGGAGGCTTACACTCCGTCTATTGGTATTATAATGGGCGTAAAAAATGCAGACGTAGTGCAAACTGAGAACAACGAAGCGGAAAGCTCAATACGACCTAATAAGCTACCAGAAGAGAACAGGAGTGATTTGCACGTACCGCAACAGAGCGGTTCTGGCACGAGTACCTTAAGTACTTCTCCACAAAAGACGCCAGAAATAACTATACAAAATACGGCCGAGGACAAGGAAAGGATGCTCCTCCCACCGTCGTCGTTAAGCCTTTCGAAAAATATCAGTCATTCCACCGGAGAGGTAGACAGTAAATTAATACTCACTACTACGGATAGAAATAAATTGCAAACGGAGAGCAGATTGCATGATAAAAAGAGATCTACGTCGGAGCAAGACTTAACTTTGAACATCACTTCTTCTCAGAGCGAATCCGCTCTGAAATCGATAAAGACTAACGTGACGCTTGTCGCGAGTCCCGTGGCATCTACCGCTAAAGATATTCTCTCTCCATTCTCAAAATTCGCCAAAGGCGTGCAAACGCTGGGGGCAAATTTAGATCCTAGGAAATTGAAGCCAGGCCAAGTAGGATTATCGAGGAACCTTTCGGATCATCACGTGGAACAACGTCAAAAATTGCAAGAGAGATGGGGTTCGTGTCAGTCGAAGTTAATAGCATTGTAACTTTTCGAACATAGTTTCTGAATCTAAATGTCTACATAGCAAATAATCCAAGTAAAAAGAGTCACGCGATTTAGAGACACTTTTCCACTGAAAATACCTGAATAAATCTCTTTCATTACCATTAGCATTTTCTAATCCAAAGTTCGCACTGTTCGACAGATTTTAATTAGTTGTTCAATTACTGCCATTTCGCTAGCAAAAAGATTATGCGTAAAATGTAACGAGTAATCATTGAGATCTTTTCTATTTACTACGTATTTACATTCTTTCACGTGAAAAGAAACATCACTTCCTAAAGTACAATGTTGTCAATATTTAATCTACAGCGAATCCATCTGCGCGTTTTCTATTACTCTACATCGATCAGAGCCGACGTGCTCTTGACGCCTACACGAACTGACTATTCGCAAAAAAATGCTTTCGGCGTATTTATATGAATTTTTCATTACACCAGCCTTTGTATGGATTTTACCAAAACGAGTCCTAGCATTGCATTTAGATAGTAGAGAGATGAATTTACGAGGAATTGGAGAAAATCGAAAAATAATCGTATATGCTTCTAAAATGAAATTTAATCCAAGCATTCTCTGAAGCTCCCATGCTTGCTGCATAATCAAATTTTTATGAACTTTCATTGCGTTCCATTGTAACATACGTTGTTAGTTTCCTACTTTGTGAACTTTTAAGTATGTGCTACGTTTGTATAGAGCCACTTAGAGCGGAAATCTGTTTATGCAGCAGGCTTGAACGACGAAGCTTTGTAGTCAATTATGTATATACGAAGAATTATTTCACGTTAGTATAAAGAACAAAAGTAAGTAACAGCAAGATGAGTCTGACGATTGGAACGTGATCTCGATAGATACGTTTACTATGTATGAACTAGTGTTAAAGATTAGAGGAGAAATTTGAGAGCAAAGAACTTGCGAATGAAAACCTTAGAATTATTTGAATTATCATGAAGTACAGAAAGATGTTTTTTCGACAAACATACAAAATGTTAATGATTTCCAAAAGAGGAAGAGAACAATCACAGTATTCGTACACTTGCACAATTGCAGTATTATGTATATTACACCAGATTACTTAGAAAAAATACGCATGCGATATACATATACATATATAAAAAGGAAGTTACAAGTTGGTATTTAATAATCTATGTACGATAATGATTTAGACCAAACAGGAGTTCGGAAATCTAAATAGTTAATCATTTGTATATAATGTAAGAGTAACCACTTAATTTTTAATCACTATAATATTCATAGATGCACCAACATGTGGTAGAAGTACGTATTTGCAAGAGTTTTCTAGTGAATGTTTTTTCCCAACTGCAAATGGATAGTCTGTGATATATAATCTAGCAGAATAAACACAGCTTGAAAACAGTTTAAAAAAAAAAGATTAAAAAATAGTAAAAGGTGTGTCAATTCTGTAGATCGTTTAGAGATGCTTTAATAAGAACGTGAAAGGAACGAAGTGCGAAGCGCGAGTTTTATGCCCCTTCATTATTTATTCTACGTAATAGATACCCGATCCCCATACTTTTAGTATTTAATACGTAATTCTAAAGAAATCCATCTCTAATTTTATATATTTATTTATCGACACAGTATTGCAAATATTACCGAAAAAATGGAGTTTATATATATTTTGTTCTCGTTTTTTCGTATGTAAACCTATGGTCCAATTAAAATTGTGCAAACAATGCATTACACGATGTAATTATTATCTGTATTTTTACGATAGGGACAATGATGACAAAACAACGCACTAAGAAGTTTATAGCCTGTAGAGGCTTAAATTGCCGTATATATATAAAAATATTAGCAGTTACATTTTCGAAATCGTATATATATGTATATATACATGTGATACAGCAAGCAACATAGGGATTGTAGAAAAAGAAAGTTGTAATAAAACGCAATGAACTGTCACGCGTACTTTTTCATTTCATTCCAAATCTTTTAAGAAATGTTTTATATTTACTTGAAAATAAAAAGTCGTAAGATCTTAAATGGCGCAGGCAAGCCAGTAAACGAACAAATATGCAATATATTTCGAATGAAACAATTTCAATGAAATCATGTACTATCTTTTAAAACTTTTACATACTTTGAAGCAGCTACTATTCCGCCTTGATTTATGCACCTTCACAGATAATCTCGGACACAATATCCCAATTAATCCAAAAGAAAAGCGCACAGCACTTTTTAACACTCGTACTCCATTACAAAGTTCAATCGCACCAGCGAACGCGGGAACGATACCGGCCCGGAGGTCGAACTAGGAATCAATTTCTCTTCGATAATCTACGGACTTCACGTTGTAATTTGAAGCACATGTCGGCACACTGTCACGTGGTGTTTTGATTCCGGAGAACGAGTGTCTTTATTGAAGTGCATTATTTCTCGAATAAATAGTTAGTAAAGTAATAGAAATATTACTTTTTAGTTATTTATTGCCTAGTTCTAATAAACAGTCAAATATGGAATGTTTTTGGTCTGATTTGAGTACACATCCTCAATGTCCACATGGTAATTTTACATATGAAGAGTTAATAACGTAAATGTATAGAAAATGATAACGATTTTATTTGCATAGGACCAACTTTGTTGTTTGGCACGAATAAAAAAGGCGAGTTGGAGAAATTTTATGCATGTGCTGCTTGCCGTGAGAGGAAGATGTGCCAATTTTATCTAAAGGTTGGAAAGACATTAACGAAACAACAGATTTCTCACTGGGAAAAGTTGAAGAAGAAATATGTGTCCCGTTATCATCACAGGGCATTGTATTTGAAATTTAACGAGGCCATGGCAATGCCGCCAGACAAAAGATTTTACTGTTACAATTGTGAGCAATTGGTATTAAATAATGAGAAAGATGAATTGAGCAAACACAAGTCTCAGATCACAGATCATGATTTGAAAGAGGGTCTTACAGATTATGAGATGAAGCACCCAACAGAAATTTTAAAACCTTTGGAGAACTCGAAACAAGAGGCGCAATATTTCTTTACAAAGCAATCAACTGAAGACATAGTAAATATATTATTGAAACTTGGTGCGAAACAAGTCTTATGTATTGGCACTCCAAAAGTCCACGAATATATTTTAGAGAAACACGAAGATAACATATTTTCACTTTTATTAGACTTATAATTCTTCTTGCAGCACAATTTTTTTGGACCTTTAAGTTATTGTTGGTACAATCTAATGAACAATCACTTCTTTGACAAAAATGCTATTTATGTATTTAAGCATTTTATGACACAAAATGGAGGAAAAGATACATATTTGATATGTGATCCACCGTTTGGTAGCAGAGTGGAACCAATGTCTTGGACAATAAAAACAATTTCTGATTTACACAAGAAATGGAATAACATAAAAGATGAGAGTGACTGCCTGAAAATTCTGTTTATATTTCCATATTTCATGGAATCTATAATGAAACAGAAAAGCAATCCACCTGGCATACCTGGAGGTTTAAAGGACTTGAAAATGACCGACTATAAAGTCTCTTATGAAAATCACTCTCTATTCAAAACAAATTCTAATACATCCAAACTGTCACCTATTAGAATTTTTACCAATGTACCACTACAATTGTTTGAGCTCCCAGAATCACGTGGCTATAAATATTGCGAAAGTTGTGAGAAATGGGTAGCTGAGCAGAATAAGCATTGCGAGATATGCCAGGAATGTACTTCGAAAAATGGACTCACTTACAAACACTGCAATATTTGTAAAAGATGCGTTAAACCTTATTGGAAGCACTGTGAAACGTGCGGTAGATGTGCCGCAACAAATCATTTATGTGGAGAAAAGCCAAAAGTTACTGGAAACTGTTTCAAATGCAACAAACCTGGTATTTAACTTTATTTCCATTATTGTTCGTATTAAACTAATACACCAAATTCATTTATTAACAGGGCATACAGAGAAGGAATGTGACACAGATACAACGAACGTAAAAGAAGCTAACAAACGTGAGGTTACTGATGAGGAGATAGAAGAGAATACTTGTGAATCTAGTAATAACGAACTTGGTGCGTAACTTTAATTATCTTAATAATATATTATTAATAATAAAATGAATTCATTTATTTATAGAGCATACAGAAAAGAAATCTAGCATCAAAGCAACAAAAGTAAAAAGAGTTAATAAAAATAGAGTTAGTGTTATGAAGAGAAAAGTGGACAGTACTTGTGAATCTAAGGATAAAAAACTCAGTATGTAACTTTAATTATTTCAATAGTTGAGGGTGTAGTAATATACTGAATTTATTTATTTATAGGGCGGACAGAAAAGAAATCTAGCATCAATGCAACAAAGGTTAAAAAAGTTAATAAACATAAAGATACTGATGTGAAGAGAAAAGTGGACAGTACTTGCGAATCTAAGGATAACAAACTCAGTACGTAACTTTAATTATCTCGATAGTTGCGAGTATAATAATATACTGAATTTATTTACTTATAGGGCGCACAGAAAAGAAATCTGGCATAAATAAAACGGCCGTAAAAGAAGCAAACAAACGCGAAGTTACTGGTGACAAGAAATTGAAGAATAATGTAAAGAAGAAAAAGGTGGATAGTACTCAAGAACTCCATAACAACAACAAAGAATTGAAACTTTCAACGAAGAGCAAGATAATTAAAAAGAAAAAGCCAGTAATTAAAGTCAGATCTTTGAAAAATGCTACATCATTGAAGATGCATAACAAAACGAAGTTACGTGGTCAATCAAATGGCATTACAAAAGCAAAGAAAAGATAATCATGATTTCTTATAAATTATGTTACTTTGTTGACATAGTATGTAAGATTTCGTACTATTATAATGAATGTTTCATAAACAACCTCTCGTTGAACACTTTCCTTTTTCAACTAGATAAGTCAACTGTGCTTTACATACATCGTTTTGTAAAAACATGATAAGAATATAACTTACTTGGATTTTCCTTTGTGCTTCTTCTAAGAATACTTGACGTACGTTTACGGTGCTCCTTGCAGCTTGTTGTAACGCAAACAATTAACAAATTGCATTTTCCGTGAAGGACAGTTTGGCGGTCATTGGCACTCACTTCCGAAAACGTAGATTTCGAATTCACAAGCTAACCAAGTTCATCTTCGTCCATAATTTGTACGGAAAACTTAGAGAAGATATGCCACGTCATGTTTTTTCACAATATTTGTCGAAATATCAAAGTTTTAATGAATTTTCTTTGAAAGTTTCGTAGGACGATGTGAACACCTGCGCACGACACTCGCGTTTGAATCGATCATCTCTGATTGGTTATAATCAGTGGCATTGAAAAATGGCCGAAAATGGCTACCCCCTTGACACGTATATCTTGGACCGTTTTAAAAAAAAATCAGTTCCAGTATAAGCAGTTCTTAACGACCTCGTCCTCGATTTGTTTTCCACGATTCAAACAAACATACTCTCAGGAACAAAAGCCGCGATACTTCGACAAGACCGTCCGCAATGTCTTGCTCTATACCGTCTTCGTCTCCGGTTTTGGTTATATTTTGTACAAATGGAAAGATGATTATCAAAACCGATTTAGGAACTTAAAGGACTCTGTGTTCACGATACACGCTAAAACGGTCTCCTGGGATGGGGGAAATAACAGTAACAGGAATAGATATAATTTCATAGCAGACGTAGTGGAAATATCTGCTCCTGCTGTGGTCTACATTGAAATCCAGAACAACAGAAGGTAATTGTATGCAGATTATCGTTAATACCGAGAACGCGGACGTAACGTAATCTCCAGCAACCATTAATGAGAAAACAGACTTGATTTTTATACAGGTAAACCATTCAACATAAGTAATGGTTCTGGTTTCATTGTCGAAGCAGATGGGTTGATATTGACAAATGCTCACGTAGTTACAACTAAGCCTAACACTACTGTCAAGGTACCTGATGCAATATTTCGCAATGGACACATTTATATCACGGACATTGATGTCAAATGTTTTCTTTGAGAAGTTTTTATGCAATCTATTTCACAGGTACGTCTTAACGATGGAACCGTGTACACTGGCACTGTCGAAGACATCGATGTGCACAGCGACCTTGCAACTGTGCGAATTAACAAGGTTTCTATACATTTTTCATGAGACTTTACATTTGTTTGATGTTGCATTCTTATATTACAAACTTATACATTTTTTTTATAGACAAACCTGCCTGTGATGAAACTTGGTTGTTCCTCAAATCTTAGGCCTGGAGAATTTGTTGTTGCTATTGGTTCTCCGCTTGCCTTGAGCAACACTATAACAAGTGGAGTAATAAGCAGCGTTAATAGGCACAGCGAAGAACTCGGTCTCTTCAACAAGCAGATGGCTTACATACAAACAGATGCAGCAATCACTGTTAGTTTCTTAAAGATATTTGAATTTCAGCAAAATACGTTTCTATTCAATATTATTATTCTGTTAGTTTGGAAATTCAGGTGGCCCGTTAGTTAATTTAAATGGGGAAGCAATAGGTATAAATGCAATGAAAGTAACATCTGGTATCTCGTTCGCGATACCTATAGACCATGCCAAGGAGTTCTTGAAGAAAGCAGAATTGCGTAGGAAAGGAAAAGGTAAACCATTTAAAGGTAAACAACGATGGGGATAATTCGTACAAAAATTATAAAATAAAACGTTATGTTAGGTGCACGGAGCGCATCTGAGACTCGCAAGACTCAGTACATAGGTGTTACTATGCTGAGTCTTACGCCCGATCTTTTTTACGAGTTACAAAAGAAACTGAAAGGAATCCCACATAACATTAGACACGGAGTTGTTATCTACAAAGTTCTTGTAGGATCACCGGCTCACATGTATGTATGAGGAAATAAAAGCCATCATCGCGCTTCGGCTTTAAGTAAAAAATATGTTTTTATTTTAAATTCCAGTGGTGGCTTACAAGCTGGTGACATCATAACTCACGTTAACGATGAACCAGTCGTGTCCTCCACTACTATCTATAAAGCCATGGAGGCAAGTAAAATTCTACGGATGACGGTGATCAGAGGAATGGAGGTGTTACATTTACGAATCGAACCAGAGGAGATCTAAATCACGTTTCTACAATTATGAATAAATACTACTTTGCCTTAAATAAGTTATTGTAAATTCTTATTACGTTTCATAACAAATATCGTTCCTTAAAAATCCCACGTTAAACCCAAATAAAATGTTTCATTGTAACGCGGAAGATTCTCTCCTGCAATATTTCACACGTCACGGTCTCTAAGATTTATTTCGAACTACGAACTTATCGAAAGGCTGATTATTCCTCTGCACTTTCCTACCTTCCTTACTTTTCCAAATTCTATTCTCGCTCAGTCGCGAAGACTGATGCTTTCAGGCTCTCGTTACGATAGTGAATCTTCCTCCGCGTGTGTGTGCATATGCACGCCGGGTGTGGTCCACCGGCTCGGCTGTATTATGTTTATGTTGTTTACGACATAAGGCGACCTCCGCAAATATGTGACCGGATCTCTGGGAGCGTGGGTGTGGTCTGAGTGGCTTCCAAGATTTTTTCCGAAAACGCTTTACTGGCCGCGGCTTCACATTGGAATTCTAAGCTTAGCTCGCACCACACAAGCTCATAACGAGTTCTGCTGAGCATCATGAGCGTTCACGATCGCACGAAGATCACCTTACGTTTTGAATATCAACCGTTACTATTAATGCAATTGCAATAACTGTGAATATTAATGTAATTTACGTTTCTCGTAGCGACAAGAATTCTCCGCGCGAGAAACTTTTCTAACTATTTGTATAATAATTGCAATCAGCATCCGCTCACGTTGCCATAAATGGCTTATTATTTTTCATTAGTATCGATAGAATTAAAAGTTCAAGTGCGAAGGTACATCGTACCTCGCCTCGGCCATTCACGCGCCGTTTCACGGCTCTCGCTTCTCCGATTATCACGCCTGTACATTGTTCTCGTCTTTTTTCCTTATTTATCTTCTTTCCCCTTTCCTGGCTTCGAGTATCTTGCGTAGACAGGAATCTATTCCCTTGATTATCCACGGTTTAGCCGAGCGAAGCTCGCCTACGAGGGAGTGTTGTCACTTCCTACGTGCGTGCCTGGTAGATTCTCGGTAGCTGGAGAACAAACGGCCATCAAGGCGATCGGAGCCCGATATCAACGGACCCACAGAGTGGCTAACGTCGCCTACACGAAGTTACACGCTAACTTTCCGCAGGACGATGACCAGATGCCGGGAATCTCCTTAAGAGACCAGGCTCGCTGTTAGCTGCAGGACGTGCTCTGTTTTTCGATGGATGTACGCTTGAGTGTTCCCGACTACATCGGGCCTCGAAGGAGAAGAAGCGAAATCATTAATATTACTGTATTGCAATTAATCGTAGTGTGCCCATACTTTCGCTTATCCTAAATCTTGAAGAATTTCCCAAGGAAAGCAACAAACCGCAGACAGCATCAAAAGCAATCGCGATACAATTTACTCGCCGACTGACACTGACAAATAATTCCTCTCGCACCTCGTTGCCATTACCGCTCCTCCGGAGGAGCGACGACAATCGCGATCATTCGACTTGGCCACATCCGGGTCATCGGGAGCCAGCCGCGACCTTGACGCGGCCACTTTACCGTGACAAGGGAGGATCACGGGGAAAAAAGCAACGGGCAGCCGAACAATTTCACCGAGCCGCGGGGTACGATCAAGGCCGGTCGAATTGTTGCCGCGAAAGGCAACGAGAAACGTAATCACCCATGCCCCATTGTGCGCGAGAACCTTTGCATGAAAGGGAACTGGAGGAATGTTGCGACATTGGTTCGAATAAAGAAACGAAACACCTTCGATTTAATGGCCTTAATTAGTCCCCTTCGACAAGGAATCTTAATTGCAATTATAATTATATTCAAATTATTTCTACGAGTAATTAACAAATAAAGAAATTTAAGCAGACTGTATTTCTACTTGGATTCCATTGTTCTTAATGAGTACTTGTAAAACATTCGAGCATGAAGCGAGCCTCGGTATCCTATTTAACGAGACGCGAATCTAGTTCCTGTCGATGGTGGTGGGAGAAAATAGGAAAAATGATGTAAAAGAAACAAGAAGGGCGAAGAAGAAGAAGAAGCGGAGGGCGTGGCATAGGATGCCGGATCCCGGATCAAGGGATCGCGTCTCCGAGTATTCGGTGAACGGATCCGCCTTGTCCTTCGGCGATTCCGCTGGTTCCTGGTTCGAAGACATCGCCGCCGGCTCGCTCGTCCCCTCCGCCTTGTATATAAGTCAAAACCAGATCGGAAGCAAGGTGCACAGGTCGAACAGTCCTTCGTCGAGCAAGGAGGTTCGCAGAAATACGCTAAACGAAACGACACGATGAAGTCTCTGGTAAGTAACATCCCTGCGATTTTATTCCTCGGATTCGGTTTAGAGATTTGTTCTAAGGTTTATTAGGAAAATTGAAACTTCTATTATCAGTTTAACCGAGGTTGTCAAGAAAATCGTTCTGATTAAATTGAATTCGAGTCTCACGATGTTGAAAATGAAACGTTGGTCTCCGAGATCTAGGATGAACATTTTCGATTTCATCGGCCGCTCGTAGCCGCGCGGCCACTCGTTCGTTTCTTATTGGATCGTAAAGAGAGCTGGATCCCCGGGCTCATGCAAGTATAAACCAACCCCCTTCGACGCGTCGAGAATACTTCGATCGTAAAATTCGACCGCCGAATCGTCAACCTTGAGGGGATCTCCGAGTCACGATTTGTCCTGAGATCCACTTTTCGCGGTGTCGAGACTGACAGGAATTTCGCAAATTCAATTTCAACCAGGACGAACGTATTCCGCGCGGGACAACATTTCTCGATTCGTTTACGCGGATTTTTGTCAAAATCCCGAACGGTCTAACGCGTGAACTTCCACGCAAATTACAATCCCGAATTCCGTCTCAAGCGACGCGAGGCTGAAGCCGTCAATTTGTTTCCAGATTCCGCTGATCCTGGCTTTGAGCGTAGCTTCGGGCGCTCGCCTGAGTCTTCTGCCGTACGCGTACTTCGCGAGTCCGTACCCGGTGTATCATCAGTATCAAAACTCGAGGACAGGCGAGCACGCTTTCAGCTATGCCGGTGGTCCTTCCGCCCAAGAGGAAGTGAAAGACGCGAGCGGTGTCCTCCGTGGTTCCTACAGTTACATAGACGCCAACGGCATCCTCCAGTCGGCGTTCTACGTCGCCGATGAGAACGGTTTCCGCGTGGCCGCGACTAATCTGCCCTCCGACGAGAACACGAACGCAGAAGCGGCTCACATCATCCTCGCGAGGAGCGCGAACGCCGAGGAGAGTTCAAGATCCAATCGCAGAAGACGCAGCGCGGAGTCGGACCCGAATCTCGGTAAAAGTGAGCAAAGCGCGCAGGAGAATATCAAACAGGCTTTACTGGAACCTGTGCTGTTGGCCGAAGGCATCCCCTTAGCGACCTCGCACCAGAGTCAAGTTCAAGTGCACAAGAACGCGCGGCTGGACTTGACGGAAGTCGAGGCTAACGCGAAACCGGTCGACCTGCAGCAGCCGATCCTGCCTCTGCAGCTCACGGATACCATATTGAGCGGCTTGCCGGTGCTTGCTCGAGCGCCCACTTACCACGAGAATCGCATCGAATTGCACAAGGAGCTCGGTATCGAGGGAGCCAAGCCGAAAGACGCGGTCAAGATAGATCCCGAGCCTCTGACCATCGTGCAGTCTCCGTCTGTCCAGGCTGTTCCCGTTGCTTCCGCCGTCATCGCGAAGGAATCTTTACCCCTCGTGCCTGTCATTGCTAAAGAAGCTGTGGCCGTCTTGCCCGCCGCTCAAATCGGTACCGCCTCTGTTACCACATCGATTTCCAGTCACGGTGTCAGCCAGATTCACGGAGCCCAGGGAGTCGTGGCTATTCCTAGCGTCATTGCCAAGGAAGGTATCACAGTCTCACCGATCGCTGCCGAGAAGAAAGAAATCTTGGCTAAGGAAACACCTAATCTCGCCTCGGCCACGGTGACCACTTCTATCTCTAGCCACGGCGTCAGTCAGATTCACGGCTCGCAGGTGAACCTAGAACCCACGCTCCTGCTCAAGGCTGAACCGCCCATCGCTCAGTTGCAACCGATTCTCAACGTCCCGATACACACTGTATATCTCCATTAAGCTCGTCGACTGACTCTCAAAGACTTGGTACGGGTTCTCGGAAAACGGACCGGGGGGGTAAAGTAAATATCTGCGGATTCACTTTGGACCTCTGATCCAGACGGAAAAGCTTTCAACAGGAGCGCGTTCTTCGAAATGATCGGTCGTGGCGAACAGTCAGCGAGAGTTTCAATCGCGCGTCGATCGATAGCTCGTTCTACTGGCGCGCAACGTTTTCTTCTATTTCATCGCCTTTTCATTCTCTGCATCGGAAATCGCTTCAACGATATGTGTTAAATTATTGCTCACCGTTCATGCTCGACAATAAAAATAAATTTATATATATATATATACATGTAACTTGATTTTTATTCTATACCCTACGCATCCTGTTCCCTGATCGCAACCTTTACCGGCACAGTCCTACGTGCCTAATTAACAAGACTCATCTACAATGTTTCCTCGAATCACTTCTATTAACTTTATCCGAGAGAAACTCCGTGGCAAATTGCATCTAGCCTCGTCAAAATTCTACGGTCACTTCTTCGCGAGAAATCTACGAGCGGTCATTGACCCGTCGGAAACAGAATGATCGCGTGTCCAGCCGTTGTATTTGATACCGGCACGATCCTCGCATTTTCTTTTGGTCTATCGAAACAGGAAGGTTTCCCTTCGCCGGGGTTCCCATGGAAGAACGCCGCGCACACCCTTGACCTTGAACGCCGTTCGGCTTCCCATTATCGGGAATATATTACGGCATTAAAGCGGCTCGCGCGTGTCCAATGGCAAGTCGGATTAATCCCCGGGCTCTATACGATCGCGCTCTCCTCGTTTTCTTCCCGAAGCGAATCCGCTGTCCGTCCAAATTGCCAGGGAATCCAGACGCGGTTCCGGACTCCGACGGTACTGAATCCACGGTTTTATGCCGAGTAGACTTTTCTCAGGTGTACAATCGTTTACCTCGGCCTATGAATCCGCGGGATTATCCATTACGCCGGATGTTTATGCCTTTCATTACGCGTATCTTCAACGCTCGGACCCCTCCCTGTTAACGGCGGATAACTGAGCTACGAACAAATTTCTCAACGGGCAACTCGACCTCGTTCCGCGTCGATCGAAAGTTACGTAAACGATTTCGAAAAACCGAGTTTTCCACGAGACGGTGGGGGGGACGGTATAAAAAAAGAGTCGAAGAATCCGGATCACCTTCCAGGCGCTTGAGAGAGTCAAGTGCACGGTGAAGGGTGAAGGAACTCGCGCGAGATCGGCGGCCCGATTAGAGGTGGCCCGAAGCGTATCTCGCGCGTATCTCTTAATACGCGCGGCGAAGCCCGCGGTCCCGCGAGTAAAACACACCGCTCGCCCTCGCGCACGGAACCCGTTCTCTCTCGGCGAGCGCGTGGGCGTATCCGTGACGAACGAGCCGCGGAAAGCCCGATAGATTACAACCTAGTGATCCTCGGGAATCGCCTCATTATCGTTCCCTTTACATCTGTCACGCCTCCTTTTATCCCTCTTAATAAATTGATATTACTTACCCTTTTTTTTTCTCGTTTCAGTTTCATTCATCATTGGCAACCCTTTTATTTTCAATCTTACTCGCTATCGACTCACTTTCGGTATTAAATGAAATATTGATAGCTCGGTTGATTGTAAAACGTTGCTTCGATCTGCATATTCAAATGTTTCCGCGTCGGTTTAATTCGCGTGAGTAGAATACTTGCAGTCAGCTGATCGCGATGGTAGGACTGTGTTTACAGTTCAAAGAACGATAGTAACATTTCGGCGCTGTCTAAATAACCGATTTCGCAATATGCAAAATCATGCGAAACGTATTTTATAAATCGCATACGCATTTTCAGACAGTTTCAGTTTCATTAACGGATTCCATTACAGATATTATCGGGCGAATAGTTTCATTATTATGTAACAGTATTATTAAGCTGAGGTTATAAACAGTTGATGAGATCTGCAGCGTGAAATTCTCGTGGCATTGAGAAGGCTGGCGCGGCTGTCTCCACGGTCGTCATTTTTCTCCGACCGGTTACTGTTACTTTACGGGCCAGCAGAATGTTATGGTGCTCGGCGACAACCATGGCCCGGCCACGAAGGCGGAAAGGAACGACGATTCGCATTCGCGATAATAGAAACGTCTAGCTCTCGGTTCCTCTGATAAAACGTTCCGCGCGAACGCGAACCAGATAACTCATCGCTCCATAACATGGAACGAAATAACGAATTCCCACGCCGAGTTCCCTATTTTATAAAATAACGCGAATTCCGATTCGAAGTCCTTTCAATTACGTTTACTCGGAGAGATGGCATGAAAAGAGCAGTTTTGCAATTAATCCATTATCCGAGAACGAGGATTAGCATGAAACTCGTGTTCGTGCCCTTTCCACCTGATAAACACACCCACGCGACTCGCTGCTACGTGAACTGTTTTGAAAGTCAAGTTCGCTGGAAAACTATTCACATATCTTTACATCCTCGTGAATATTTTGTTACATATTGAAAAAATTGTAATAAACAATTTTCCTCACGATGAGATTTTATATCCGGCCCAAAATACAAATACCATTGATCCGATTCTATTGGTTTTATATACGAATCAATCAACCGGTCAGGCAGTTACAAGTGTATCGCTAATTAGGATTGAACTTATTGTTAGCCCGGACGATGAAAGGCACGAAACCGAACTCTCGCGAACTCGATCGTGAATCACGACTGTTGAACTCCACCCGTCGTGTACCGATCGTGTGTACTACAAGTCGGAACGCCGGCGTCCGATACGAGATTACCGGTGGCTAACTAACGATTCCATTTGCTGATTGGAGTACCCGAGCGAACTTTTCTCCGCCGGCACCCGCCGAGCACCCTTGCTAAACGCGATAAACCGCAAGGTTACCCGGCTCCTAACCACCGATCAATTAAGATCAATCGGCACCCTAATTTTAAGTCGAGTTCCTTGCCGAAGATTCGCCGGGGTCACTTTAAAGAAGAGTTTTTCGCGTTTCAACGCGACGATATAGACAAACGCAGCGCGTAATAAAATTATACCCTGTTTCGTATTCAACGATGAATATCGCTCGAGATGAAAGATGAGTTACTCAATTTTGTTCTCTTCGATAAAAATTCATACCTATACGTATTATTACAACAGAAAGCTCGGCCATCCATCATGACGCTTTCCGTCCCAACTCGAGAAGCTTCGTTCCGTTAAAAACCGCATGGAAAAACGGGGAAGCACCCGGGATGATCGATTCTTCTATCAGTCTCGAACACATTCACGGTCCTTACCGAGCGCGGGCCGTCGGAATTTATGGTGTATTATTCGAAATAATCGTAAATCATCGGGCGCGAGCACGACCGGGGCGGGTCATTCGGCGAGGGGTGGAGGGCTAGGCGGGACCGGACGAAAAATATTCGTCCGACGAGCGATCTCTCTCCGTAAATCAGTCGACATTTTTTTTTTTTGTTTTTTACTCTCGTCCCCGACTTCCGTGCCGCGGGCCAGCGTGATCGATTCGCGTTCAGTCGAAATCGACGTTTGTTCCGCGGGATGGAAACGGGCGAGAGAGCGGCAAGAAAAATTCGTGGTCGCCGTAAAAGGAGGTAACGCTCGCTTCGGTTAAAGGATTCTACCGCGACGGATAATGCTATGCCTCTCCCGCGTGCCTCTCGTGTAAGTATGCTCATTTTTTCGACGGAATAATGCGAGGGTTGCCGTCGTTGTCGGCGAATTTTTTAGGGTGCCTCGAATATCTTCGGAGGGGGTTAAATCGCTTGTTCCCCGCCCGAGCAGGCATCCGGGTTTTTTCTTCGAGGCGCGCGTCCCCCCGGCTTTTATACGCCCGTTCATTTTTTACTTCTCTTCGGCTGACGCGAGTTACCGCACGGAGTATTCTGTGGTGAAACGGTGAGACGAGATCGCGAAAGAATGCGCCGATGGATTTGCAGAAATGAAAAATTGTATCTTCGAATAACGTCGCGGGTTATTCGACTGGCGAACAGAGCGGGGAAATCCGCGTATATTTCTCTCTCCGAATATAGAATGTTGTGAAATGGAATCATCTACCGTGCTCAGGGACGGTAGGTATTTTCCCTGACTTACGAGCTTCCACCTTCTTTTTTACGCTCCGACAAGTTTCACTGGGATTTTCGCGAATTCCCAGCGACGGCGAGCGTGTCGGAGATTTTTGCGTAACGTGCCCACGTGCGAGTACACGCAACATTTCGTATACGCGAGGCATGCACTCGCGTGCGTTGCAAATGGAACCGGGAGAGCAACAGATAGGCCGGGGAGGGAAGAAAAAATATTGTTAAGAGGCACGCAGTGTAGGGATTATTTCTGACGGAAAGTTTTATGAGCGAAGCGCGTTGCGATAAAGAAGCCAGGTTCGATCTTCGCAAGCTCGTAATTTCGGCAAGCTGAGAAGATAATTACTGGAACTGGGGTTAATTGAGGTTTCTCGTAAGTAAATCGCTGGTCGAACGAACCTGATTTATATTAAAAAGAAATTAACCACGAGAAAAGAATCTGAAGACTTCATCTCGTAACTTCGTTTAAAAATATTAGGACCTTGAATAAGTTCTCGCTGTTTTTTCAGAAATGGTAGTAACGGTAGTCCGTGCATGGAATTTCGAATGGTAACGCACATTCAATACGACATGTAGAGACTGGTTTCGACGCTTTAAAAATAATGATTCTGATCTTGACGATAAGAAACGTTCTGGCGCAGCAAAAAAATGTGAAGACAAAGAATTAGAGGAATTACTCGATCAAGACCGATGTCAGACGCTAGCGGAACTTGGAAAAACATTACAAGTAGATGAGTCGACAGTTTCAAAACGTTTAACCCTTTGCACTCCAGAAGATTCTGGACGTTGGCTATTTCAACAGGAAATTGCAGGGAAACATGCATGTACCGAAAAATCGCACTGAAATAATTTAATTCCCCGTCAATAACAATAATAATCTTTATATATTATTTTTTACATATTATATTATTATAATAATAAACTTTAATGTCCCGTGAGAGGATACAGCGGAGTGCAAAGGGTTAAAAGTAGGGGGGGTAAAGTAAATATCTGCGGATTCACTTTGGACCTCTGATCCAGACGGAAAAGCTTTCAACAGGAGCGCGTTCTTCGAAATGATCGGTCGTGGCGAACAGTCAGCGAGAGTTTCAATCGCGCGTCGATCGATAGCTCGTTCTACTGGCGCGCAACGTTTTCTTCTATTTCATCGCCTTTTCATTCTCTGCATCGGAAATCGCTTCAACGATATGTGTTAAATTATTGCTCACCGTTCATGCTCGACAATAAAAATAAATTTATATATATATATATACATGTAACTTGATTTTTATTCTATACCCTACGCATCCTGTTCCCTGATCGCAACCTTTACCGGCACAGTCCTACGTGCCTAATTAACAAGACTCATCTACAATGTTTCCTCGAATCACTTCTATTAACTTTATCCGAGAGAAACTCCGTGGCAAATTGCATCTAGCCTCGTCAAAATTCTACGGTCACTTCTTCGCGAGAAATCTACGAGCGGTCATTGACCCGTCGGAAACAGAATGATCGCGTGTCCAGCCGTTGTATTTGATACCGGCACGATCCTCGCATTTTCTTTTGGTCTATCGAAACAGGAAGGTTTCCCTTCGCCGGGGTTCCCATGGAAGAACGCCGCGCACACCCTTGACCTTGAACGCCGTTCGGCTTCCCATTATCGGGAATATATTACGGCATTAAAGCGGCTCGCGCGTGTCCAATGGCAAGTCGGATTAATCCCCGGGCTCTATACGATCGCGCTCTCCTCGTTTTCTTCCCGAAGCGAATCCGCTGTCCGTCCAAATTGCCAGGGAATCCAGACGCGGTTCCGGACTCCGACGGTACTGAATCCACGGTTTTATGCCGAGTAGACTTTTCTCAGGTGTACAATCGTTTACCTCGGCCTATGAATCCGCGGGATTATCCATTACGCCCGATGTTTATGCCTTTCATTACGCGTATCTTCAACGCTCGGACCCCTCCCTGTTAACGGCGGATAACTGAGCTACGAACAAATTTCTCAACGGGCAACTCGACCTCGTTCCGCGTCGATCGAAAGTTACGTAAACGATTTCGAAAAACCGAGTTTTCCACGAGACGGTGGGGGGGACGGTATAAAAAAAGAGTCGAAGAATCCGGATCACCTTCCAGGCGCTTGAGAGAGTCAAGTGCACGGTGAAGGGTGAAGGAACTCGCGCGAGATCGGCGGCCCGATTAGAGGTGGCCCGAAGCGTATCTCGCGCGTATCTCTTAATACGCGCGGCGAAGCCCGCGGTCCCGCGAGTAAAACACACCGCTCGCCCTCGCGCACGGAACCCGTTCTCTCTCGGCGAGCGCGTGGGCGTATCCGTGACGAACGAGCCGCGGAAAGCCCGATAGATTACAACCTAGTGATCCTCGGGAATCGCCTCATTATCGTTCCCTTTACATCTGTCACGCCTCCTTTTATCCCTCTTAATAAATTGATATTACTTACCCTTTTTTTTTCTCGTTTCAGTTTCATTCATCATTGGCAACCCTTTTATTTTCAATCTTACTCGCTATCGACTCACTTTCGGTATTAAATGAAATATTGATAGCTCGGTTGATTGTAAAACGTTGCTTCGATCTGCATATTCAAATGTTTCCGCGTCGGTTTAATTCGCGTGAGTAGAATACTTGCAGTCAGCTGATCGCGATGGTAGGACTGTGTTTACAGTTCAAAGAACGATAGTAACATTTCGGCGCTGTCTAAATAACCGATTTCGCAATATGCAAAATCATGCGAAACGTATTTTATAAATCGCATACGCATTTTCAGACAGTTTCAGTTTCATTAACGGATTCCATTACAGATATTATCGGGCGAATAGTTTCATTATTATGTAACAGTATTATTAAGCTGAGGTTATAAACAGTTGATGAGATCTGCAGCGTGAAATTCTCGTGGCATTGAGAAGGCTGGCGCGGCTGTCTCCACGGTCGTCATTTTTCTCCGACCGGTTACTGTTACTTTACGGGCCAGCAGAATGTTATGGTGCTCGGCGACAACCATGGCCCGGCCACGAAGGCGGAAAGGAACGACGATTCGCATTCGCGATAATAGAAACGTCTAGCTCTCGGTTCCTCTGATAAAACGTTCCGCGCGAACGCGAACCAGATAACTCATCGCTCCATAACATGGAACGAAATAACGAATTCCCACGCCGAGTTCCCTATTTTATAAAATAACGCGAATTCCGATTCGAAGTCCTTTCAATTACGTTTACTCGGAGAGATGGCATGAAAAGAGCAGTTTTGCAATTAATCCATTATCCGAGAACGAGGATTAGCATGAAACTCGTGTTCGTGCCCTTTCCACCTGATAAACACACCCACGCGACTCGCTGCTACGTGAACTGTTTTGAAAGTCAAGTTCGCTGGAAAACTATTCACATATCTTTACATCCTCGTGAATATTTTGTTACATATTGAAAAAATTGTAATAAACAATTTTCCTCACGATGAGATTTTATATCCGGCCCAAAATACAAATACCATTGATCCGATTCTATTGGTTTTATATACGAATCAATCAACCGGTCAGGCAATTACAAGTGTATCGCTAATTAGGATTGAACTTATTGTTAGCCCGGACGATGAAAGGCACGAAACCGAACTCTCGCGAACTCGATCGTGAATCACGACTGTTGAACTCCACCCGTCGTGTACCGATCGTGTGTACTACAAGTCGGAACGCCGGCGTCCGATACGAGATTACCGGTGGCTAACTAACGATTCCATTTGCTGATTGGAGTACCCGAGCGAACTTTTCTCCGCCGACACCCGCCGAGCACCCTTGCTAAACGCGATAAACCGCAAGGTTACCCGGCTCCTAACCACCGATCAATTAAGATCAATCGGCACCCTAATTTTAAGTCGAGTTCCTTGCCGAAGATTCGCCGGGGTCACTTTAAAGAAGAACATCCCGCGTTTCAACGCGACGATATAGACAAACGCAGCGCGTAATAAAATTATACCCTGTTTCGTATTCAACGATGAATATCGCTCGAGATGAAAGATGAGTTACTCAATTTTGTTCTCTTCGATAAAAATTCATACCTATACGTATTATTACAACAGAAAGCTCGGCCATCCATCATGACGCTTTCCGTCCCAACTCGAGAAGCTTCGTTCCGTTAAAAACCGCATGGAAAAACGGGGAAGCACCCGGGATGATCGATTCTTCTATCAGTCTCGAACACATTCACGGTCCTTACCGAGCGCGGGCCGTCGGAATTTATGGTGTATTATTCGAAATAATCGTAAATCATCGGGCGCGAGCACGACCGGGGCGGGTCATTCGGCGAGGGGTGGAGGGCTAGGCGGGACCGGACGAAAAATATTCGTCCGACGAGCGATCTCTCTCCGTAAATCAGTCGACATTTTTTTTTTTTGTTTTTTACTCTCGTCCCCGACTTCCGTGCCGCGGGCCAGCGTGATCGATTCGCGTTCAGTCGAAATCGACGTTTGTTCCGCGGGATGGAAACGGGCGAGAGAGCGGCAAGAAAAATTCGTGGTCGCCGTAAAAGGAGGTAACGCTCGCTTCGGTTAAAGGATTCTACCGCGACGGATAATGCTATGCCTCTCCCGCGTGCCTCTCGTGTAAGTATGCTCATTTTTTCGACGGAATAATGCGAGGGTTGCCGTCGTTGTCGGCGAATTTTTTAGGGTGCCTCGAATATCTTCGGAGGGGGTTAAATCGCTTGTTCCCCGCCCGAGCAAGCATCCGGGTTTTTTCTTCGAAGCGCGCGTCCCCCCGGCTTTTATACGCCCGTTCATTTTTTACTTCTCTTCGGCTGACGCGAGTTACCGCACGGAGTATTCTGTGGTGAAACGGTGAGACGAGATCGCGAAAGAATGCGCCGATGGATTTGCAGAAATGAAAAATTGTATCTTCGAATAACGTCGCGGGTTATTCGACTGGCGAACAGAGCGGGGAAATCCGCGTATATTTCTCTCTCCGAATATAGAATGTTGTGAAATGGAATCATCTACCGTACTCAGGGACGGTAGGTATTTTCCCTGACTTACGAGCTTCCACCTTCTTTTTTACGCTCCGACAAGTTTCACTGGGATTTTCGCGAATTCCCAGCGACGGCGAGCGTGTCGGAGATTTTTGCGTAACGTGCCCACGTGCGAGTACACGCAACATTTCGTATACGCGAGGCATGCACTCGCGTGCGTTGCAAATGGAACCGGGAGAGCAACAGATAGGCCGGGGAGGGAAGAAAAAATATTGTTAAGAGGCACGCAGTGTAGGGATTATTTCTGACGGAAAGTTTTATGAGCGAAGCGCGTTGCGATAAAGAAGCCAGGTTCGATCTTCGCAAGCTCGTAATTTCGGCAAGCTGAGAAGATAATTACTGGAACTGGGGTTAATTGAGGTTTCTCGTAAGTAAATCGCTGGTCGAACGAACCTGATTTATATTAAAAAGAAATTAACCACGAGAAAAGAATCTGAAGACTTCATCTCGTAACTTCGTTTAAAAATATTAGGACCTTGAATAAGTTCTCGCTGTTTTTTCAGAAATGGTAGTAACGGTAGTCCGTGCATGGAATTTCGAATGGTAACGCACATTCAATACGACATGTAGAGACTGGTTTCGACGCTTTAAAAATAATGATTCTGATCTTGACGATAAGGAACGTTCTGGCGCAGCAAAAAAATGTGAAGACAAAGAATTAGAGGAATTACTCGATCAAGACCGATGTCAGACGCTAGCGGAACTTGGAAAAACATTACAAGTAGATGAGTCGACAGTTTCAAAACGTTTAACCCTTTGCACTCCAGAAGATTCTGGACGTTGGCTATTTCAACAGGAAATTGCAGGGAAACATGCATGTACCGAAAAATCGCACTGAAATAATTTAATTCCCCGTCAATAATAATAATAATCTTTATATATTATTTTTTACATATTATATTATTATAATAATAAACTTTAATGTCCCGTGAGAGGATACAGCGGAGTGCAAAGGGTTAAAAGTGTTAGGAATGATCCGGAAGCAAGGAGATTGGGTGCCGTATGAGTTGAAGCCGAGAGAAATTTTGTACAAAAACAGCGAGAACTTATTCAAGGTCCTAATATCTTTCTGCGCGAGGTTCAATTAAACCTGACAGACGCTTCGTGTAATACACTTAAAAGATTAGCGCGGTCTTAAAGAGGACGGAGCAATAGGTCGTATAATCTGCATGCGCACAAGGTGAAAAAGTGTGCAGGGATAACGTCCGATGTGGAACCCTTTCCACGCCGGTGAAATTTATGTTCGTGCCGTTTAATGCGACGAGGAGCGTAAGGCGAGAGCGTAACGAGTTCATCAATTCCATCGGCGTTACTCACGGGACGCGCAACAAGTCGCCGACGAGGAGGATTTTTCACCGCGCCACGTGGGCGGCTCGCATCGACCGGCTTTTGACATTGCCACTAAAACGAGGCCTGTGTCGAACGGGGCCTCTTCGTCGACGCAGCTGGTATGTAGCGCCGTTTTAGAGCGGCGAGGAGATCTCGAGGAGCGCGGCTGGTGCGCGTCGTTACGCGCCGTACCCATCTCACCGCTCCAGCTGTGACCCGCGGGTCGCTTAATAACGTTGGATCGTTTCATGGTGAATTGTAGTTTATAGGGGGCTGCGGAAACCCTCCGACGAAGGATGTTCCCTGCTTTTGATATACGCGGCCTTACGTATAAAGTTATTTAATATATAATACAAGTAATGGGTAAATGACGAAGCCTTTCGGTAAAGTTAATCTTGCGTACGTTTATTATTTTTTCACGAAGGGGCTCTTGAAAAATTCAGACCGGCATACTCGGAAGTTCATGAGGAACGTCTGACCGATGATAGTATTTTCTACTTAAGGGCTGATCGTAATTCGATCCTTAATTGTTCGACGTATGAATTCCAGAAGGATGATCGAATCGAAGTACATATTGAGAATCAGTTTTTTTTTTTTTCATAACTCTTGTAGGTGTTCGATGTTTTATGGAATCGTAAAAATACAATGAGTAATACCGTTGACTGCTGCTGCTGCTGCCCCTTGCATTTTTCCTTTCGTCACTCTACTTAATCATTCACTTTCACGTGACACGGGTAGATCCTGAAATGATCCACTGCCTTTTGTGAAACTGTACGTGTATCCGTGTGTACATCGTACCGTGCCATTGTCCGGTATCACTCGAGACGAACCAGCGTGGATTAACGACGCCGCTCCCTCGGCCGTCGACGAGGAAACGCGAGTCGACTCGGGTTCAAAAGGTGGCGACGGGATGGAAGGAACCGACGCGCGTACATGGTGGACCACAAAACGAGCATCCCCGTGTGTGTCTAGAATGCCCCCGAGATCGACGCCTCGCGGTATGGCCAATAAACATTGATTTATCGGCCTGGAAATCGAACCCGGGGTGATTTGTGATCCTGCGATTCCTCGCGGTGCATCGTAGGGCCCCGTAGGGCCCCGCCGCGTTACCCATGGTGGGGAGATGCAGTCGCGCGGTAAGCCTATATAAGAGGACGTCCCCGAGAGCTCACACTCTCGTAACCGTTAGTTGAGGAGGCTGCAACCGCGATTATCACCGGTGGGTGGACGACGAGAAAAAGAACCGCGCGGGAACCATTCAACACGCTCGAGGTCCACTGGACAGCCTGGCCTGCGTACGACGAACATGATACTCGTGAGTGGATTATGGATTTCTCTCGGTGACATTTTAACGACATCGTTAAATTAAAATTCGAGATTGACTGTTTGAGCCCCGGAGATTTTTTTAAGACACTATTGGAAAAACCCCCAAAGCGCTATAGCGCTTCGAAGATTCTCCGTTTTTTTTCTATAGTCTATTATTTATTTTATTTCAATTAATTGCAAGACGTATTCTGCATATATGAAAAACGAAATTATAAATGCGTGCACGGTTAATCTATACGAGACGACTTATATGATATGTAATTTATCAAAATCTAAACTTTATTCGCAAATGGGTGATTTTAATGAGACATAAACAGCGCGACAGCGCTGCTTGGGACTCAAACGGTTAAAATATCAATTCAGACGCGAATGATCTTGATTAAAATATTTATTGGAATCGCTTTCGTTGAAAGAAATATCGTTCGCGAACTACGAGGGAGGAAGCTTCGTGGGACACGAGTGGCGCACGCGATGAAGCGCAAATAAGGGAAGTTTAACCCGGCCTTGTCACGGTTGTCATCTAATTTCCAAGTTCTACAGCGAAGCTGCTCGTTGACAATACAATCGCAATTAGTTCGCGTGAGTCGGCCTTCGAACTTGATCCGGAACTTTTGTAAGAAGCCCCGTTTCGCCTCCCATCGAATTTCTTTCGCAAACAATATTGTCGTCTCTCTCCCTCTGTGATTAAAGAGCAGCGTCTAGTAGCTAACGATATTTTAGAGTTGATTTCATGGCTAAAGTGTAAGTCGGAAAATGCTAGTTTCCAAAGAACACGAGAGTCTAACGACTGACAGGTTCCAACGCATTCGAGGGGCTTTGGCGAAGTTCGCTACGTGCAAGCGACAATCCCGAATAATCCGCAAAATAATCGTAGGAAAGCTTGGAACTTGGTTGTGGTCGATGCTCGTGCTAGTCGTCGACGTTCGTAGACGACGACGACGACTGGAACGGGAAGTTCGTCGACGCGACGGAACGGAAGTTTCACGCGGGACGCCCTATTAATGCTGGTAACTGCTTCCGTGGAATGCTCGCGATCTCATTCAGCTCTCGTATCCTTCCACTCTCTCCAACAATCGATAATCGAATCTTGTTGTTAATTGATTGCCCGTGGGTTTCTTCTGGTCAAACGAGAACTCAACTCTTCGATCCCTTTTCCTCCTTTGAATACTTTCTCGACTTCCTATTAAACAGCCCTGCTCTCCGTCGTTTATCTCAATTTCTCTTAAGGCTTTTATTGCCGAGATCAAATAGACAAAATAAATTATAAAACGGAGACAAATGTTTCTATTAATCAGTAAATATCTCGAGGATGAGAAATAGTTTCACGAAGAACGCTGTCCTGCATGAAACGCAAATAACTGGTAGTTATTGATCATCGCTGTCGTCCTACATAGACAAGCCGCTATTGATCTCTATATTATTCCGTACTGGCCAGAACCGAGTCAAGGATTGATCTCTATCTTCATTTTACGTGGAAAGTGAAACAGATCAATGGAAAATTATACACGCGCATCATACACACCGAGATAGATGTAACGGCAACTTCTACGGACTTTTAATCAGGCGTGAAAAATACTTTCGTATGTTTAGATAATACTGTTAAGCACCTTCCTGGGACGGAGCATCGGCGTGCCGATCGCGAACGTTTGGCTGAGTCCTGTGGGCTCGTTAACGCCGTTGAGGCAGTACCACATACAGGACGGATCCGGCGGATATCGTTACTCATTCACGGGACCGCATCACGCGAAATCGGAATCCAGTTTAAACGGAATCACGCAGGGTGGTAAGTCGCCGCAATTACCTTCCCTCGGCGCGCGTGAATTCTTCATGCCGATGCCTGCGACGAACCATCAAGCCCTCCCGACATCGTAAACCATTAATACGCTTTTAACCGTGCACTATCACGCTTGTTGCTTCCTCGAGAATAAAGTAATCACCGTTTTTCATCGTTCAACGTCCATCTCTATGACGGTATTTCCATCGCTTTTATTGTCCGCTCTAGATTGACAGATATTATAACGTAATAACTCCTCTGGCGTTGGGACTAACTTTTTCGTCACGCCCGACAACCGCGAACGACATGGGTTTTAATCACCTCGTACTAATGACTCCGACGCGTTCGCGCAATGATTTTTCAGAGAACTTTTCACCGCGCGAAATAAATTAATCGGTACGTTGTAAAAGTTGCAATTGCGGGAATTAACGAGGTTCGCTTCTCGTTTCCGTTTGCGACTGAAAATTTCAAGAGGGCAATGACTTTTTCATCGGCTCTCGCTAAAAATCGGCGACGAGTTCATTTTCAGGTCGCATACCTGTCGCATGACTTCTTAAACTCGAGAATGGCATACATACCTTTGCGCGATGCGTTTCGCGATAGACGGCGGCCCACGTTCCGCGTTGCGTCCACTTTAGAAAACGATGATCGATGTGACGCAACGGACGCCCCTGCGTTCAGATCTATCTTCGCCTTTTAAACAATGCACGCGTCTCTCTCCTCTTTCAACCGTAGAATACACACCGATTAATGTTTGATTCATCGTTCGCGAAACGCCCCATCGCAATAATGCAAACGAGAGTTTTATCCAATTCTTTTTATAATATTCATCGTTTTCTTGTATCTATAAAATTCCTGTTTGAATCAATTTTCTGAAGTATTTTTTTTATCTCTTCCTTGCGATCGCACAGGTTACTCTTATATCGACGCGAATGGAATTTTACAAACGGTGAGTTACACGGCTGACGACCAGAACGGATTTCGAGTGAGGGCGAGTAACTTGCCGCAACCACCTAAGCACGATCTCCAAACGATTCAAGATACGCCGGAGGTGGCCGCTGCGAAGAGGAACCACTTGGAAGAATTACGGAAGTCGCAGTTAAGGGATCAAGCGAATGTCCTCTCTTACAAGATTCTGCCCTCGTACTTCAGCTTCGCGCAGCTGACAAAAGACGATGACAAGAATCTGGCCGTTCGTGAAATCGCGGTAAGTACAAATTCCAGGATAAACGTATAATAAACATTTCTGAAATATGGGAGCCTGCGATGTAAACACACATATATATATCGCGTGCAACATTCACAATCGTCGAGTCGGTATAAAGTCAGTCGAGCGAACGGGATTCGATTTTATTAACGTGCAAGCACTTGCAGGAAACAGCAGTCGCTTTATGTAATATACATTCACGTGAAATCGGTCGACGGAGGTGGTTTCCGTCCGCGGTCCGCAAATTCCTATTTACCCCGCGTCGTTACACATTTTATTAACATTGCGGTGAATACGAATTTCGGCTGGAGCGTGGGAATGCTCGCGTATCGGTGGCCGCGGAGTTCTGTTTGCACGTTGCGAAACTTCCCGCTCACGTAGCGGTTAATTTTCCAAAAACGAACTTACCCGTTGATTAGCATGGGAGACGGTAATTCCGACACAGCTCGCTGCTTCCTCGAGAAAAATTAACTTTGCCGCTCGTGAAATTTCGATGCGACAGCGAGCTCACTAACTTACTCTGTGTAAATATCCTCGCGGTGTTAACGTCGTTCGCTGACGATATCAAAATTTCACCGGTAGTTAAATTTCAATTATTTCAGTAATAACATAAATATTTGTCAGAATAATTGAAACGAAATTATAAAGACGTGTAAAAAAGTACCATTATAAGAAACGTAATTTCCAACCCTTCGCGTTTAAAAATCCTAACGCATAGTCGGGACTCGGAAACCGCTAAACTCATCATCTTATTTCAGCAAACCACCAAGAACCCATTCCTGCTCCCGAGCTCCGAGGCGGAAAGAATCGAGATACCCAAACCGGACCCTAATCTCTCGAAAGTATTACCTTCGACGACCGGCGGTTCTTCATCAACGTCTGCAATTCGGTCCAGTCAACAAAAGAACGATGGACGGAATTCCTTGCAGACCGGGCAGCTGGTAAGCCTAAGCAGCGTCCAGAGGCCCGTGACCGTGCCGGCGCCGTACGCGATTCCAGTCCTGCCGTACAGACTGCTGCACAGCTCGCTCCATCACACGCAGGACTCTCTAGGACAATACGATTACACTTACACCGGCGATTCGAGCGCGAAAACCGAGTCCAGATCGTTGGACGGGACGACCAGGGGCGCGTACAGTTACATCGACCCGAATGGGATCTTGCAACAGGTTCATTACGTGGCAGACCATAACGGGTTCAGGGTTATGGCCACCAATCTCCCGGAAGCCAAGTAAAACCGAGAGGTGTTTCGTGCAATTTCGAGCAGTGAGAGAAAAACGGTTTGGGAAATCGCGGAAAGGGGAAGAAAGAAAAATGTCCGATGTTACTTTGCACTTTGGGAATTAGAGAAAAGTTCACGATTAGAAAATAAGTTATGTGGATACGTGAGAAATTGTTCGTTTCATTTTTAAAAATAATCACGCTGGCTCGGAAATTCTCACGATTTATCGAGCTCCGAATCATCGATAAGATATTAAAAACCGCGGAAAGTTCTCTCGTTCGGTTGCTGATAGGGATCGCCCTTCCCCTTCGACTTGGCGTAACCGCGATCAAAGAGGGCCGATAGGTTCTCATTTCGCGCTGTTCGATCACGGTTTCTTGCGCGGTTTTACTTGGCTGGTGAGGGTGTAATCAAACTTTTCCCGAATGCCTTTCGAGTTCGTTCCGCACGGCCCGTTCGAAACGGGAACGTACTTAATTCGCATTCGCCTATTTTCTGTCTGCATTTCAACTGTCTGTTAATCGTCGTGACTTAAGCCAATTTACGGACGAATAAATTATTTTATCCACGCACGTCTGACCTTTTCGTTTCCCTATTTCATTTTTCAGCCGATTTAAACCCGAACTTTTATCCTTGCAATGAAAACGATTGGAAATATAATTTTACAGATTTTTTTATCGATTGAATAACCTTTGGCATTAATTGAAATCTCTAAGAATTTCGCAGATAAATATTGTTCACAATTAAAGTCAGTTTTAATAATTTTGAAATACCTGAGATTTCTTAATGAATTTCTTTGATGAGCGAGCGGAAATTATTTGACCGAAGATACAGTTCCTGTTAGGACGTCGAGCGAGAGTTTTTTAAAAGCAGGCCACCCTTTTGACTCGGATGAATTCGTTAATTTACTTAACAGCGTGTGTCCAGCTGCCCCTTACGGGCATCATCGATGCATTCTCTGCGATCTCGAAAACCTCCGGGCTTCTAGCTTTGAGGTCGAATTTGAAAATTTAATTGAACGACAGAACTCGAGAGCTGTTTGCACAAATGCCTCCTACTCGCCTGCACAATGAATTAAATGAATAATTTGCTTTGATCCAGCCTGGTCCAACGAATAGCGATCAATTAATCAACGAATGCCCGAGTCGAATCGATGGCCCTCAATTTTCATATACAAGACTTTAAGAAACGGCGCGTAATATCGGCACGATATGAAATCGAAAAGAAACAAATGAATTTTTACACAGAGTTTCACGATTTTATCGTTTATTCGTCGAATTCAATTGCATGAAAAAATGTTATCCGCTCCCGTAGATTGTACAAATTTCAAGCCATTTTAATCGAATGTTGATTCGGAACTGCGAGTATGCTCGAGTCTATTTGAACGTGCTCTGGTATTTAATGTAACTGAACCAATCTACGAAATGGAGTGAACCGGAGTTGAATATCGATTGGAATGCTAAAGTTCAAATAGTCGAGTGTGAAAAATAAATGAACGAAATGGACGATAGTGGTGACCGGCCGATGGAATACATATTCCGTTCCGCACGATACAATTCAATGTTTTTCAAAAATGTTACCGACCATTCGAATATTATCGATACAGAAATATTGTTATAAAGCGGATAAACAGATTACGATCTACGATATACTGCGCGTTTCTCCCTCGTCCTTGCTCGTTAGATCAATTTTTATTTTATAAATAATTTAACAAATTCACATACCTGGAACTAAACGATACGTTTGACTGCGACTTCGACGGAAATGTAGCTGCCTGAAATCATTAATCGTTCAATTTGTCAGGCGCAGAGACATTTGAATCTTTGAGAGATTAAAAAATAATAAAAACGAATGCAAATCAAAATAATATCTACATAAATATGAAGACTCATAAAGAACGTGAAAGCTGGGATAATAGGATAATGATTAATTCCCAGGATCAACGTTCATGGATTTATTCGCAATATTTATTCTTGCATTCGTTTCGTTACGTATTGTAGACGGTATATCACATAATACAATGAACCTCGCCGATTTCCCCCTGCCTCGACGTGCGACGTACGAAAAACGGAGCCCACGTAAAATGTCCAGATACGAGTTTCCCTCATCTCTTAAATTGCGTCGATCTAACAACACTTACATTCGTACGATCCCACGGCTCGTTACTATGCTTCGTTATACCTGTTGCAGGATGTTCCGAGTGTCTCGTCCATTTTCACAGTCTCCGAGGCAGTCTCGCGATGTTAACCACCGACCTGTGATCTTTGAAACGACGTACATTTCGAAATTTCCCCATTCCCCTATATCTCTTCACAGGGGCAGTCTTCTCTTATCTAATCGGCGATCTATGATTTTTCGAAGCTGACGTGCCGATGCGTCGCGCGGTCCGGCAAAAGCCTGCCGTATTATTTAAACGCTATTATATCACAAATAACCAACGAGGAACGATAAAAAATCTATGGAAACAATGTGTATGGCAAACGACTTGGCGGTATCGCTTGTGAGGCCAGAAGGAGTTTATAACCGTGGCCAACTAACGCCCGCTGGTCACGGAAGATTTAACCAAACCTGCTTCTTTAACATAGGTCGCGGTACACACATGCTGTAGATATCGACACGTATTTACGTTCATTAATCTCGCGTTCTTAATCTCTCACTCTCCCTTAATTATAATTACTCTCTCTCTCTCTCGCACATCCTCTCCCTTACTTCCCCCTTGAACTCTTGTAATTATTCTAACTAATCTTAACGGAATTTCAACTTCCCCGAACGGCTTAATATTCATCTGTACGATGTCGCACCGGATCAGTTCGTTCATTCCCATACATCAGTCTCGAGCTACGACTAGTTTGAGCGAATTCGTTTCGTAAAATGTCTCGGATTCGCGATTTCGCTAACGGAACGAGGTAAGACACCGATATGAAGCTCGACTGTTTTGCAGCGAATCCTCGGCTCGGATCGAGGTCCGACTCGCGTTGCGGGAACGATCGGCGACACCGTGCCCGATCGCTCCCGGGGTCCTTCAGAAGGACTGGATCCTCACTTTCGAGGTCCTCGGGTCGAAGGTGACGCGCTGCGCGCCACACCCGCCGCGCTACAGTCATCTCGACTCGCTCTGCGAGTGCACCGTCGGCTCGGAGCTGGGGTCGTGATCCGAATCGTCGATCGACGCGCCCTGCTGAGGCACCTGAATCGAGTAGCTGGGACTCCGGTCGTTTCTGCGAGCAAAACGATCGCAGATTGCAGCGCAGCTTCCTTACGTTCAGTTGGATAATGTGACTGACGAGTTTCTCGGATAAACTTGTTGCTCGAGGCAGCGTTGGATGATATCAACATTCATCACGACTAATTACATTTCTCGCGAATATACATTTGCTCAAAATTGTTTTAAAAACTCGAAATTTAACCCCTTGACACACAATGATGTCTCTAAGACGTCATTTATTTTATGTGCCATTGGAGACTTTCACGTCTCCGAGATGTCAAGAACTGTCTTTGACTAACAGATAATAGCAATACATAATTCCCAAATGCTTTGGGAAGTGTCACACGTTACAAAACTATTAAATTATTATTTTATTGTATTAATAAATTGGCAATCTTATTGAATGTTATAAAGCAATGTGAATTTCAAAGTAAAACGCTCTGTTTCCGAGCTTGTACATGAGTATTCCCAAATTAAATGGTATCCTACGGACGCGCCGACGCACATTTTATTTGTATGTCAAGGGGTTAAGGATTTTTATAATAGTTTCGCTCAATCAATTTTAATTTTGATGTTCGAACGTTTTTACCAGTAACGATTCGGAGAAAGGATACGAGCAATACGAAGAAAATTGCTCACCTCATCGCCAATTGGCTCCCGTCGCTGCCGCGCCTCAAAGTGTTCGCTCGCCCCTTGCAGAAGCACTTGCAGATGATTCTTTTGAACGCGAACCGGAAGTCCTTGCTAAACAACGCGTAGATGCACGGATTTATGGCGGAGTTGCAGTAGCCTAGCCAGAACAGCACGCTAAATACGGTGGGGTGGATACAGTTCGCGCAGAAGGCTCGCACCAGGTACATCGTGAAGAACGGAAGCCAGCATAGGATGAAACCACCGACGATGATACCCAGCGTCTTCGCCGCCTTCGTCTCCATTCGAAATCTTTTCACCTGCGTTTCACAGTTTTAAATTCCTCTTTTGTAAATTTCAATTTATGTTTTATACTGTATCTCATAATTTAAAAAAAAAGATTCTACTTAACACTTTATCGACCGCTCGTTTTTGAGGCTGCCATTCACTAAGTACCGGCTAAATTCTTAATTCTTTATGCTTATTCCTTTTGTTCAAAGGAACGTAATGTTAATAATAATTATACTTTATTTTTCAGTTATTTTATATAATAAAGTGCCTTATGAACTAACATAAAATATATATACATAATAATATATATATACATAAAATATATTATATATATATACATAAAATATATATAATAAATATATATACATAAAATATATTCAAGGTAATAGTAATTCAATTTTTTTTTTAATAATTCAATAATTCGATAGCCAAAAACCGATTAATAGGCTAGCGGTGAATAAAGTGTTAAGTTCAGGTTGAAGTGATACCTGAGCTTTGATATTCCTCTTGCCCATCTTGGTCACCCTAGGCTTGTCCTCGCTGCCTTGGGTTAGCTCTTGCAGCGAGACCTCGTCGCTCAACATCTGACTCTCGCAGCTACCGCGTCTGCTGGGCCTCCTGGTGCTGCCGACCCTGTTTATGCCGCTCACCTGTCGCGAACGTATCACGTCGCCGTTTAACGACGATCCGTTTTCCCTCGGAGGGAAAAGGGAAGGAACCGCGCGAACGGGACTTTACGATTTCGCTCGGTCGTAAACCACCCATTCGTTCGTTTCGTTCTCGCTCGTAAAACTCGCTAAACGCACCGTGTTTGCTCCTTTCTACGGTCTTTTAATAGGAATCATTGGTTTGGAAATAAAAAGGATTGAGGTCAAGGTATACGTGAAAATCGTAATCGCGGAAAAAGATTCGAGGACTATAAATTATAATAATAGAGTTATTTGATTTTTTTTGTTCGCTCGCAGGATTTTCGTACTTGGAGGAGGTTCACGTAATTTTTTCGTCGAAGAGGAATACGCGCGTTTGGAGCATTAATTATGAACCTTAATGAAGCACAGCTTTTTTCTTCTACTCGGGAGTTAAAAATGCTAGGATTATGTGTTTTGGCACTCGCGAGCTACAAGCTTTCCGAGGACACTAATGTGTATTTATGGAGGGCTGCAGTTCGTTCGGTGCGTTTTACATTTCAGAAAATTCAATTGCACGCGGAATTATACAAATTCTCAATTTAGTATAACGAGTAAAATTTCATACATTAAGTGTTTTCGTATCTAATCGAGATTTTAAATACTTCTTTTTATCTACCCAATATTTTATCAATTTTGACGTGTCAAAAAAGAAAAGAATACAATTCTGTTACAATTGACAATTTTTTTTCCATATAATGCTGCTGGATCGGTTTAACACAGTAGCGAATCGAATTTGAAGGAGAGAATCGTTTGATTACCTTGAGGTGCGTGCTCTTGGGAGTTGGACACAATTGACTGTGCGTCTGCCCGTTGCTATAGTGCACCGAGGTCTGCGAACACCTCGAGGGCGTCCTCTCGAGAGTGTTGCACTTCGTATTCAGCGTCTCCGTGCTCGGATACGACACCGAGATCTTGATCTTCTTCTCCCTTTTCACTGAATTCCTACTATTCGATTCCGGGCTTCTCGGACTCCCGTTGTTGCTACCATTATGCACGCTCCCCCGTCCTCTATGGATCCTCAACGTTAACCTTGGTTCGTCGAATCTATAGAAAAGTGTACGTGGAACTTTTCAACCCCTAGCTCTTCCTCATTTTTAATTTATACATCCATTCTATGCCGTGCGAATTATTAAATTGATTAACTTTCAATGCAACTTATTTAGGCCAAGCAACAGAGCGAAAAAAGTACTAAAATGTGCACTAATTCTTAGCAGAAAACGACCTGTACCATCGTGTTAAGGAACATCCGTAGATGAAAACGGTGATGTTTCCAACTCTGAAATGTTGTCCGTATTGTTATAATGATTTTTTAACAACAAACCGCGTTTTTTTTTAGTTTTTTGGCTTATTATCTCGAAACTAAGAAAGGAATCTTAATGCTCTGAATGGATGATTTGTAAAAGATAAAAATACGAATAAAATGAAAATAAAATCTACGGATGGTCCTTAACACGATGGTACAGGTCGTGTCCTACGAAGAATTAATGCATGAAGAAATGCTATTTTGCCTGGCCTAATTATAATTTTGTTTCTCGATCGAATTAACGACTCAACTATCGTGGTAATAATTGAAAAGCAAACACCTCTGGTAGTCAGAGGAAAACGAGTTTGAATGGTGAAACGACCGAAGGGAAGACAAAGGCTAGCCGATTTTCGATAGTGTCGTTGAAAGTTCGAACAGGTCGCGTGTCGCATCTGATGGTACCGATTGAAAGTACGAATAACGGCAAGCTCTCTTCGTCCATTCCATTCGGCGATAGTCGAGCTAAAGTTTACCTGGAGCCGAGCATTTTCGAGCCCTTTGTCGTGCGAAAGCCTTGATTAATGGCCTTCGTGGTCGAGACCGCCGCGTTGTAGATTCTCCAGTAGAAAAACAGCATGACCAGCATCGGTATATAGAAGGAGCCGAGCGCGCTGGAAAATTGCAAGTTTTTCATTTCGCGTCGTCGACGGGGATGAAAGCAAGAAGGTTGGCCGAAGCTTGTTCAAAGGAGGGATAATTTCGTCCTACGCGCGCTGCAAAGCGGCGTCTCTATCGTATCGCGGTTAATGGTACCACCTGTTAAGTCACACTTTCCATCTCTGTTTCCTTCTGCTTTTTTTTTCTCACCTCGCTGGAATTAATTATAACGTTAACGTGATTTCTCGTTGGGAGAGGAAGGCCATTCTCGCGATCGTCACGCGTTCGGGAAATAATTTACAGTTAACATATCAAACAGCGCGTCCCATTTAAGCGCGCCGTTTCCAATTTCCCGACTGTCTGGTTCGGAGGTCAGAAATGAATTGAATGAGACCGCGCGAGGTAAATGTCGGCCCGGGAATCGGCACACCGTACGATTTCATTTCTATTCTGACGTATCTTTTTCTATAGGCAAGATACGAGACAGGCAAGCAGACAGAGAGAGACTCTCGCTGATAGCCTTGTGAACTTCGCGTCTACGTATAAAACTGCTGTTTGTCCGCGGTATTGCCCTTTGTATCAGATAAGGGATCAACTTGCACGTCCCTCTGTCGACGGCCGGGTTGCAATATACATGACGAGTAGAGAGAACGGTTTATTTCCTATCTTCCGATCGCTACCGCGACTCTAGAAAAACGAGATGTACTCGCTAAGCTAGAAAGTTTCCGCGTTGTTTCAATTCCCAACGAGA
>SHCU01000032.1:150706-168402 GCA_004307685.1 Ceratina australensis
AGCGCGCTGGAAAATTGCAAGTTTTTCATTTCGCGTCGTCGACGGGGATGAAAGCAAGAAGGTTGGCCGAAGCTTGTTCAAAGGAGGGATAATTTCGTCCTACGCGCGCTGCAAAGCGGCGTCTCTATCGTATCGCGGTTAATGGTACCACCTGTTAAGTCACACTTTCCATCTCT
Source organism: Ceratina australensis (assembly GCA_004307685.1). NCBI lineage: Eukaryota > Metazoa > Arthropoda > Insecta > Hymenoptera > Apidae > Ceratina > Ceratina australensis. The sequence continues at coordinate 150,883 of SHCU01000032.1, forward strand.
GTTTCCTTCTGCTTTTTTTTCTCACCTCGCTGGAATTAATTATAACGTTAACGTGATTTCTCGTTGGGAGAGGAAGGCCATTCTCGCGATCGTCACGCGTTCGGGAAATAATTTACAGTTAACATATCAAACAGCGCGTCCCATTTAAGCGCGCCGTTTCCAATTTCCCGACTGTCTGGTTCGGAGGTCAGAAATGAATTGAATGAGACCGCGCGAGGTAAATGTCGGCCCGGGAATCGGCACACCGTACGATTTCATTTCTATTCTGACGTATCTTTTTCTATAGGCAAGATACGAGACAGGCAAGCAGACAGAGAGAGACTCTCGCTGATAGCCTTGTGAACTTCGCGTCTACGTATAAAACTGCTGTTTGTCCGCGGTATTGCCCTTTGTATCAGATAAGGGATCAACTTGCACGTCCCTCTGTCGACGGCCGGGTTGCAATATACATGACGAGTAGAGAGAACGGTTTATTTCCTATCTTCCGATCGCTACCGCGACTCTAGAAAAACGAGATGTACTCGCTAAGCTAGAAAGTTTCCGCGTTGTTTCAATTCCCAACGAGACCCGAGTGCCATTGAAATTTAACGAATCGAAATATTTCCTAATTGACGTAATAATAAGTATCTCGTATCTAATATACAAAACGTCTATCTTCCCTTTAACCCTTTGAGCGCTGCGTTGGCCGACGTTAAACGTGCGCCGTGGACTGGTCACTCTTTACAAAAATTCCTATGGGCTACGTACTTTTTAGAAGTTGAGCAGAATTTTCATCGTAGAGTACATTGATTGCAACTGAAATAAATTACGTAGCGACCTCAAGAACCTTAAGCGACACAAGCAACAAAAATTTCATTAACCCTTTGCACTCCGAAGGATTCTGTACGTTGGCTATCAACTACTCGGTTATTTCAAGAAAAAGCTTCAGGGATACATACATGTCTCAAAAAGTTGCGCTGAAATAACTTAATTTCCTGACAATAATAATAATCAATAATAAACTTAAATGACCCATGAGACATCCGAGTGATATGCTAGAATTACGATGGTCCATGAGAGTGCAAAGGGTTAAGCAACATGAACAACATAACGATAGTGTGTAACAACGCGTATATGGGTTCATAGCGCTCAAAGGGTTAATAACTATACCCATTCGTCTTCTTTATCGAATAATCTATCGACGTCCAATCTTGATACATCATCCTATTGTATCCCCTTCCTTCATTTCGACGCGCGGTGGAAAAAGGAACCGCGTTACCAACCAACGGTGGACGAGGAAAAAACTGATATATCTCTAGTGAAGTGAAAATGATAACGCCGCAGGGGCGAGGGCTGGCTTAACGATCGTAAATTTGCCAGACACACGATGGAACGTTTAACCGTCTACTCAGTGGGCTGATTTAGATGCAACGTCGGGCATAAACTCGGCGTGGATTGATGCACGCGCCGATCGCGATAACGCGGTGCAAGAATAGACTCGGCGTTTGCCAGAAATTCAGATATCTCCCGCCCTAACCCCCTCGTTGCTCTCGACATCCTAATAATTCCTGTTTTCGCTCGACGAATCGTGCCTGACGAAGTCCGATTACGCAAATAATTTCACCTCAAAGCGGTAGCTCCGTTTCGTGTGATCTCGTCTCGCGGCGGTCGTGATCTTATATTCTCCACGATCATCTCCGTTCGAACAATTAGCACGTCGATATATTTTGGAGTCGCGACGCGTGGTAATTCTGGCTAAAAACTTCGGATGCTGAAAGGATTAAACGAGCACCGCATTGCGGAAATTTCGGAGTTTTTAAGCGCCCTGGGATTTTCGGATAGTAAAATGCACAGATTTTTCACAAGGATTAAACGTATTTATGAAATATTTTAATACCGGTATATTCATTAATTAATTACGAAATTGTTGCTTGTTAAAAGCTTACGTAATTGTTTTATATTTTATTAGAATATACCAAATATTCCTTAATTTTTAATATAATTAGTAAACCAATGTTTCCTAGCTTGCGAATTTTCTATTCCTTACCTGTAGACTACGTAGCCAGCGTCGTTGGTGAGTTCGCAGATCCACGGACATGGTTTCACCGGGACCAGTATGGTGGTCGTGTTGAAGGGACCGTTCTGTCCGAACGTCACATTGTACGCGGGATAAGACTGCGAAACGAACGAGAGCGGAACGCGGTGAAAGTAAGTGGAGAGGAACATCGTTTAACGAGCGAACAAACTGTCGTGACAAGTGACGATAGTTACCCGCTTGTCTTTCCAGCCGACCAACGGTGGAAAACAGATGACGAAGCTCAAGATCCACACGGTTGCGACCAGCAATCTCGCCCTTTTCGGTGACATGATCTATAGTTTTCAGTTAAAAAATAATGAAAAACGATCACATGTTACTAATTAAAATGATGACTGTAAACTAAGAATTTTAATTAGATACCAGAGATTACCATATATTTTAATTTAAGTATTATTCGTAATATCGTTGCGACGAAATTAAATTGTTACACTCAATTTCCTAGAAACCTACGTAGGGCAAAGTTTAGCTCCGCGATTCTACGCTTCGATGTACCTCTGGTCAAACGATCATGAAAATCGAAGTTCAACAAACGATCCCGGCAATTAACCCGTTGAAACGTCGCGTCACTGACACGGGCTGACACGGACGGACTAAGAGACACACGGTTTCATCGAACGTCCCCGTGGCTGTACATCTGTACCGCGAAATCGAATAATCGGTGGATGGTACTTGCCTGGGGATAACTGACTGGCCTGGTTACCGCTAAGTATCTGTCGAGGCTGATGGCGCACAGATTCAATATCGAAGCTGTGCACATCCATACGTCCACCGCCAGCCAAATGGAACACCATAGATCACCGAATATCCAGACCTTCCGATAGTAAATCACAGTAGAATGTGTTAGTTGCCAAATCAATTTCGTACCCAGATTTGGTTGGAATCGGGAAAGGAGATTAATCGTGTCGCATAAAATTAGCTTCCTCCAAGTGACTCGAAATAAAATAAAGTAGCTCGCGATTTACTTTTGCTACAGGTTGGGAATATCGATGGAACCATCGACCAATGTATTTCCCTGACATTAACGCCTCGTTAAAATTCCTATATATGACTTTGGGCAACGAAGCAAAAATGAATTCAGAAATATCATTTAAATATTCTGATTAATTATTGAGTTCCTATCATTTTAATAAATTTTGCTTAATTGCTAGAGAAAATACTAGAGGCTTTACTCTTATCTTTAACTAATTGACACCTCAAATTGAGGTGAATCAAGCTTCCCTTTGTATCCCTGGCGAGTCAATCACCGAAAGGCCATCAACTATCCTTTATGACAAAGCGTTTCTAGATAAATTGTCCGCAGGTAAGACGAGAATACACGGTGACGCGTCGATCGAGCTTTCCTCACGGGCTCGTCGCGCATAATGCAACGCCGTGATTGCTAGCAGCAGGTGCAACAGGGAAAGGGAGCTTAGAAGCGAACGTGCCCGCTTCAACCACCTGTTTCGAATTACCCACGGACTCCTGTCCACGCTGTTGTTCGATTCGATTAATCAACCCCCGACGAACACCACCCTTACTCGATAATGCGCGTGCCATGTTATTAATACGTACTAGCCACCGGAATATTTTGCGCGTAACCGTTTCGCGATACTAATATTTCTTCGCCCGGCTGCAGACACGGCAATGATTCAACTGTTACCGATTATTAAGCGTAGCCGATACATTTTCAATTAAATGGGCTGGCGATGCAATTAATACAACTATGTCCGGTGATAAACGAAGCCCTTTGCCTCTGGAGTTATTCACACCGCGCTGGTAAATCATTAATTTAATTGAAATCTGATGAGTCCATTTCTCGTCGTTAAAAAACAAAACGTATCCCGTTTACCGAATAATATGATATCATATTTTAACTTCTCATTCACAAAAAATAAAATCGTCGATCTCGTCGGCAATAAATGTAATTTAAAATTATCTCCGGTGGCGAGACGCGCAACAATTTCGAGCGGATCCTCGTCCGAGGCCAGAAACGTTTATCCTTTGGCCAGTGAATCACGGAGGCCAGCGAGGAAGAGACGGAAGGCTGAGAGCCGGCCAAACTGTTGCGCCTGACCCACCCCCTCGATTCCGGGTACGCGGTTATTTCGCCCGTACGCTTTTTACCGCGAATTCTTCGGGTCTCTCAGGGATGATAGCGATGCATACACACCTATACGTATACATCGACACGGCTCGGGTTCCAGTCTGCTTTAATAGTCGACGATAATTGTCCCGGGATATTTTTAGCAACCCAACCCTCCCGTGCGTTTTCGCGAACAATAACTGAAACCGAGGAGTGAGGTTTTTTCCACGACTTTTAGTCGTCGTCGAGGATTATTTCGTTGCGTGTAAAGCGAGAGACAATAAGATTGTTCTTCAATGGAGGATGAATAGGTTTCCGCGAAAATAAGTTTCGAAGGGTACGAACAATTCTGCGGTTGTGATTAAAGGTGGATTTTATAATTCGATGACGATTTTCTTTCGATCATCGTTAAACCGTGGATGCATGTTTTCCTCGTTATCAGTCGATTCGGTGATATTAGCAATGAGCCTGAGAAGGTTCAATCCATCTTCCGACAAGAACGACCCAAATTTCGGTGCGATCTCGAAATGATTGCCACGCGCGATACTTTTATGCCGCAAGATTAAAACGCGTGAATCCGCCGAAAGAGAACGGCGACCCCTGAAAGCGGGTCGAACATCGGTAACACTGCTGGTCCCACGCGTGCTGCCCTTTGATCTCTCACCCGTTTCATGATCCCACCAAGCAATCGATCATTCCTATACCCTTCTTTCCTTTATTCTCAGACAGAGTACAATGGCGTCTCTCGTTCGAGGCGAAGTGACGATGATGAATCGCCGAGTTCCGCGGCTTGGAATTCGGAGTTTCGAGTATCCTCGAGAGCGGTGAAATTCGAAACTTCGTGCCAGACGGAATATTGCGGCGACCGCTGCACGAGAATACCGCGGCCCGTTAAACGTTCGTTAGGTTTCCGATTCACCAGCCACAGTTTCCGACTAAATAAAAATTTATAGCTTTTTCTCGTTAAAAATCGAGTAACTCGTTTTAATCAGTTCGATTTAGTTGTACAAATAAAATGTATTTTTTGTAATAAAAATTCGCTGCCACGAAAACTGAGTCACCGTTTGGGAAGCTACAGAATCGAGTAAGGTTTCTCTTAATTCTCGTATTAGACACGTTATAACTGATTTATCGATTCGATCGGGATGTATGATTTCACGAGGCTCGGGATAAATCCGGAACGTAAACTCACCTTGAAGACTTCCCACATGGCGCTAAATGGAAGCACCGCTAGGCCGACCATCAGATCTGCCACCGCGAGGCTAACGATGAACATATTCGTGACGTTGCGCAGCTTGCTTGTGTGATAGACGGCCATAATCACGAGCACGTTGCCCAGAACCACCATCACGTTCACGATCGCTAGAACGATCAGTGTAACAAGGATCCACGGACCGGACCACTCGACGCGATCGTACAGGGCAGCGCATGCGGTCGCGTTCAGTTCTCGCATTTTAGTTTCAGTTTATGCTATGGCGCCTCTGCCCCGCATCCTCTCGAACCACGACGGACCACTTCCGGCCGAATAAAGCCCCGAATCCGAGCCTGGGCTCTCGACGTACGCCGTTGTAGCCGCGTCGATGGAACAACGCCAAGGAAGCTCCATCGCGAAACGAACCAATCGATCGATGGATCATCGATCGCCCGTTACAGATGTCATAATTCACCGGCCAAGGCAGCTGGATCCTTTTCCTGTTCTACGGTCGTCGCAGTTATCTTAATATCGCGGCTGATAGCGCGCACTGGTTTTACTCTCTTTGGCGTGTACGCTGCTCGAGGGTTGATTATTATAAGTTTTGGAAGGCTCTTCTTTGGTTTGATTTCGTTTATTGGATAGATTAATATAGCAACGACTTGGAGAAATGCGATCATTAAATATGGAGAAACAATGAGATCTTTAAACTTCGTTCTTTTCTATATTTTTTCAGCGTTGAGCAGATACTTTCTTGCGTTAATGCGAATAGCGATCTAATCGTAAACATCCTCTCGCTTTGTTTCCTCGAAACCCATGCTATGCCTCGTCGCCCCACTCATCCTATTACATACGTTAGGCTTGTGCGCGTTTAATTTCCCTACGTTAATGATAATAAAACTATTGCTGCGTCTATCCCGTTTTCAAACACGATCTCAAGGGAGAACGATGGAAACTGTTTTCAGCTGCAGGATTTGCTATTCAACACTCGACAAACATCATCGCTCGCGACTAAAACTTCCTTTTAACCCAATTTCGACCCCTACCACTTCGACAATTTCGCAGTTTTCCCTTGGTTCTTCGAACACTCGCCGTCTGATTTTCTCTATTGTTTCGCTCCGTCCTACTCGTCGGCCGACTAATTTCGCGCGCATCCCTCGTCCTCGTCGCAGTTTGTTAAACGGATCAAGTCCGTTGCCGCCTGCAGGATTACCCCTCGGATCGATCAATTTAATTACCCTGCTTCTTTCGACCGGGGAATTCCGCTAATGGAACCGCTTCGCCGACGTCCAAGAGTCACTCGAACCTCCTCCACCGTCGCACTTATTTTCTTCTCGCACCGGACAAATTATCTTATTTAAACAGCGATCAAAATGATATTATCCTTTCGTTTAACTCACTCTCGTCACTTTCGTCTCTCCTTTAGTAGTTTAAATTGTTTAACGCCGCTCACGCGATTTTACGGAATTTCTTTTAGAACCTCGGTCTTTTTTACCGTGTTCCACACTGTATTCACCCTGTGACACTTGCTTTAAATATTAAACGCACAGCGAATGTTGTTCACGGACGATGCGACTCGTATAGCGGCTACTATAATCACGCGCGAAGACATTCGTTTAAGTTTTCAACGCGAACAAATCGCTATTCACGGCTTAGCTTGTCTAATGCATTCAAGTCCCCCGGTTGGGTAAGAGAAAAGAAGTCGGGATGAAAAAGTTTCGCCGGCTTTGACAACCGGCCAGCTCTTGCCCGTCTAATTGAAATTCTATCCCGCTCTCCCGTCGACTTTTCCCTTCGAGACCACACCTCCGGCCCAATTATTTCACTGACTCTTCCGGTCCTCGCCGCCTCGGTTAATTCGAGTCCAACCAAACCGTGTCTGCGAACCCGTCCCTTCTTCAAATCGTCTTTTCCACGCCTCGAACGTTTTAACAAGATTTCACTTCAATTTCATGTGCCAGTGTCCTCTGACAATTTTCTTTTCTCTTCCCTCTTCGACCGTGCACACTTCCGATTCACTCGGTCCTGCAACCGGACTCGTTCATCGTCCGTCTTCGGAGCAAATTTGGCGCCCTCGACGTGTCTCGACTTTACTGCATCGTGGAAATCGTCGTCTCCTCGCGCTGACGCTGCTCGTTCCACCGTCCACTCCGTTCCACCCTCATCCCTCAAGCGTCTCCCGGTAAATTTTTCGATCGAGTGTATGCCGAACGTTTTTCTTCCTAAACTCGAATTCTACGAAGATCCGTGTCCGTGAAACTGTTCGAAATTGTTTTTCATTCCGTTAAAATTAATCAAAAGTCGAAGACTGTATTTCTTGCACGGCTCTAAATTCTCTTCGTATTTTTTTTTTTATTCTAATTGGATTTACGCCGAGGAAATTATCTGTTATTCAGTGTACCGGGGCATACCGTTTTTACCCCACAAAGATTTAATTCGCGTTTCCCGTCCCAGGCAGTATACGAGAATTTGATTCACGTTTCTTGCGTACCAAGGGATGGGGGGTGAAATTGCCACGCTTCCTGATATTGTTCCGTCGCTCGCGCTGAGTATTTTGGCAACAGCACCGGGTGAACTTGTTACGCCGTGGCTTTTTCCTGGGAATTTCACGGTTTCCTGATTGCAGCCAGAAATACCGCGGCTCCTTCCGGACTCTATCCTAAAACTTGTGCGTCCTTTTGTCCCGGAGATCCCGCAAAACTCGTTTGTTTTTTGCTGGATTCCACGCGGCTTGAGTCAGATACTATTTTTTCTCTGACTCCTAAATTTTTCGGAAGCAACGGATAATTTATTTCATAACTTGTACGCGTCGCGTTAAAATTTGTGAAATAGTTGATTCTTATTTCGAAACTTTCTCTCCCTGCCTTCTTGCTTCCATTGAATATTAAACTTTGAAAATTGTTTACCTCGACGATCGACTTTTCTCTTTGTCAGGATCCTCGCTTCAATCGACGAACTTCGGATCAGCTGGCTTTTCGATGTCACCGCTTTTATTTCAGTCCCCGGTGAATTTCAGAATTTCTCTTTCACAGCCTGAGTGTTTAAGCTTCTTCCCTTTTTCAAAACGCTGCTGCGGAGAATCTTTCACTTTCCTGCCAACTATTTAAATTCTATCTATCTCTCTTGTTCGCAAACTCCAAATTCACCTTGTAAATTCTTTTTATTATCCATTTATCCCTAAAGTAGTTTAATAAGTCGAGCAACAATTAATTTCGACTATCGCGTTGAAAAATTCCTTTCGTCACAACCATCAGAAAATTGTTTATACTTATATCTTTCTATTAATTCTAGGGAACTAAAAAAATCCAGCAGCGAGCGCAAGATACTCGTTTCGGATTCCTTGATAAATCCCATTCAATCCATTCCGATGCATCGGGGTCTCATCTCGGACAAATTGGTTCCGTCTCGATGCAATAACCGGTTGCGTAAACCGCCTGGCAATTCTTCAAAACTTCCAGCACAGCCAGGTGTTCTCCAGCGAACAGGAATCGGCGCGCGTCCTCGAGGAGCTATTGGGCTACGTTATCCCGCGGAACGATCGATCGAGCCCGCGGAGTTTGGAACAACCAGTCTGCGATATTTTCTTCCGTTGAACCGACTTCCGGACGCGCGGACGAAATCGAGCCAGAATCCAATCAACGTTAATGCGACGATCCGCTAACTAAATGATCTTGCGACACCTGGCACGGTGCGTGTACATTAACAGTCTGAAGCGCGTCTCCTCCTCGATGCGCTTCGCTCGCATTATTTTGAGGATGCCGGCGAATCTCTCAGGGTTGCTTCGACTCGGGGCCTATCAGCGATAACGAGCTTCGGGTAATCTGCAAGCAAAAAGAAGTATTAGTTTTATCGGATCGATTTTATTTAGTTCTCTTACATCAAATTTATGAGAATACAAGTAAAATCACTGAATAATCTAAGTTTAAGAATATATTTTAGAAGATATCAAAAATCGTCGACTTCTTCGTGGTATATGAAATCTCATAAAGTTGTCGCCCTTTACTAATCTCTCCTCAGTAATTATATTATATTACTTTGTGTAGTAACCGCGCCCCTCAATAAATAAAATTGATTTAATAATATAATAATAATATAATGATATGATAATGTAGTAATATATATAATATAATATAATAATAATATAATAATAAAATGATAATAAATAAAATTGATTGCAAAATTATCCTCAGTTCTCGTTAATTTGGTTCTCTTACATTAAATTTATTAGAATACAAATAATAAAGTAACGAGAACTGAGAATAATTTTTCAACTAGAAGCAGAGGGAGGTATTTTTTTTTTATTACATCGTAGTACGCGTGAAATTACGTTCGACGAGGGAAAATGGTAGAGTGAAAAATTGAGGTTTTTATTCGGGCGGAGTGTTTGAGGATCAGGACGGCGTGAATCACGTTCGAAAGACGATTCGGTTGACGCGGTAACCGGAAACATCGGCGGGGATGGACGAGGATCGGTTGAAACGCGAAATCACGCGAGACTGAACCGGACGAATTAAGTCACGCCGGCCATTTTCGTTCGCCGGTCCGTGCTTTTGTCTTCCCGCGGTGATTTTTCCTCTCTCTCTCTCTCGTTTCGCTACCCGATGAAAACTGTCGACGTGAATGCGTGCGAAGGATAATACACGGCGGTTCGTTGTCTTTTTACATTGTAATTGACCGGGTAAAATAGTCCGTTGTCACGTGATTAAAAATCGGTCGATCGGGTTTTTGTTTAATCGACCGTCGCCCTTCAGGCCGCGTTGTCGCATCGAATTTTTATCCCCGACTCGAATGAATTTATCGCCAGATTTTAATTGAACACCGTTCAGAGGACAAAGTTAAATTGGATGCAAACGAATGTCTGACACGACACGGTCCTATTCTACTTATCCCGTAATCTTAAACTGGCAATCAAGTTACACCTGAACGTGATTTGCTTTAGCTCGCAATTCCATCTGATATAAATAATTATTATTACCTTCTATAGGTAATGAAATTATTCAAATTATTCTGAAGGGTAATAGGTAAAGTGAGGCCGTACGTAATTTACATCCGTAACGAGATACATTGTTTTCGATTAATAGGAACACGAATGTCGGTCAAAGGAAAACAAATTGAATGCACCTCGCCGTAATAATCCTTTCTATGTTCTTTTGCGCGGATTACGATCGGAAATCGCGCGAGTCCATTCACCGGACCTGGTCTCGGAACCATTCGCCCGGAAATAAAAGCGGGAGCTAAAAAATGGAAAAATCTCCGGACAGATCGTTATCCGTGGAAATCCGTGATTCCATTTCTGTTCGTCGAATCCCCCTTCCTATACCCGTCGCTCACTCCCGTGTCGATCCAGGCTCGAGATTAGGATTGTAGAATACCGATGAAACGCGTGCTCCCTTACTCGTCTCGGTTTCGCGTACAAATTTCAGAAAGTCAGAAAGTTGGGAAAATGAAAATACGCTCTAAAAGCGTTTCGAGATCGAGGATACTCATTGAAAATACCACTATTTCGTCCATAAAATTCAAATACCGGCGAAACACGAGGTTCGCGGAATTGCGATTTAAACGAGACGTCGTCGACGTACAGCGTGCAGCGGGGGCTCTTAGTGAGGATTGAATTTGAATCTCGGCCGGATTGCATCGAAACAATTCGTTTAAAACTCTTCCACGCAGCCCCGGCGCGTCGCGTTGCGTAGCGATGCGCGACCCCAGCAAAAGCTAATTAATAGACAGGAATGCTTTGCACGGTTCCGCGGACTCAAAAGAGCTTTGTCGAGCCAGCGCGTGGAGGTGCACGCGCGTGTCACTCATCCCGGAGGAACGCGCGTTTCCATATTTCGACACAGAGACAGGCAGAGAAACGCCCCTCCTTTGCTCTCTCCATTGTTCCCGGTGAATGAAAACCCTTCGCCCGGTGCTCTGTCCGGCAGATTTCCCGACCGATCGTCGGGAAAGCACCTGCGGTTTTAACGTTGCATTTCACCGCCGAGGAATACATGTCAGAGCCGGTAAACCGACGAAAAATCCCACGTACCGTAAACAATGAATTTGTTTATTAGAATTCAGATGCAAATTTATTCCATCGCCGGTAACAAGGGCTACCTTTTGATCCGCGGTGCACACTTTTTTTCAAACGAGATTATATCAGGATTATACGTTTTTAAATGAACGTTACGTTATTTCTATAAACGCTGCTCATTGATACACGCAGAGGTATCGGTGATACAGTTAATATTGACACGGCCGCTTCTTTCGACAACCGGTATTATTCGACATTAATATAAATGCCGGGGGTGAATCCATCGGATTGGACGCGATCCTCCGTCAACATCTGAAATCGTTGATGACGCACGAACCATCGGGACACGATGCCGGATTTCAATATACATGTGCCGCCCCGCAGCATATTTTTGTATCGAATCCATATCCCGTGCTTCATGTAAAATAGCATCGGTGCAGTTATACGGTAAATATTTGTTCACCGAGTTTCCCTTTGTTTCCGGTTCGATTCTGTAATTGCGTCTATCCACCGGAGGGATTTATCCAAGTTCGGGGGGCAAATAAAACCGAAGCCACTTATTACTTCGGTTCAGGTTCAGGTCAGATTTTCCGCGAGTATAAAAAGTTTCGGGATCTCTTTCAACGAGCGTTTAACTTATTAATCCCACGAGTTCGATTTTGAAAAGCACCCGCGAGCGTCTTAGTCATCGCTTTTCCTTGGAAATAGGAGTAAGAATAAAGGGGAGCATTCAGGATGGTCTGTTGATCTCGTTCGTGAAAGGGCAGCCTCGCCTCTGACCGACGATTTCGATTCCCGGTGACACACTCGCGGAAGGAAGGTGAACGCGATGAGAGGCGGAGGCGGGGTGATGCCGCGGCGGGCAAAACGCCGTCGGCGCGTTTTATAATATGCCGGAGCGACCACGCGCGCTCATCTCGTATGCATGCGCATATCAGAAGCCCCCGCGAGGAAACTTCGCCTTTTCGTTGAAAATGTACCTCGATACCACCGACTACTACCTCTTAATGCGTACATACCTGCGTTACTCACGTTATGAATGTTAAAGCGTCTCTACTTTTTCTTCCTCGCTACCCGACGCCGATGATAACGTATTGTACTGGAGGAAGATAAATATTGAAGGAAAAGTAACGTGGAATTTCACGTTTAATCATTCTTCCGAAATTCATTTTTGTCGTCTCGCTTGACAATTTTGCATCCCGTTATGATATACTACATTTTGTACATTCAACAAATAATTCAATTCTTTTTTAATGTACCGTTAGGGTTGAAATGTATTTTGTACGCTTATAGGGAAAGAGTACTACACTGTAGTATTCAAACTGTAGTGACTACAGCTATTACTAGTATGTAGTGACTACACTACTTACCGTAGTGATTACAGTTTGGATACGTCATGGTCATCACTCGTTTCATAAAATAATTACTGCTTTTGTATTGTCATCATTTAATAAAGTATGAAATAATTTTAATATAAAATTCTAATATCAGCCCTTTGCATTCGAAGAATTTTTCTACAAATATTTAGTGAATTTCTTACATGCAAATTAATGTATACAAATTATTACTAATTTTTTCTTTCAACATTCTTCAAATTGATGTGTATGTGAATTTTATAATAACTAAGTTTAATTGAATCAATATTTATATTGAAGCAGTAACCATATAATTACCAACATAAAAATTGGTGACTGAGAGTCACCAGTGCAAAGGGTTAAAAAAATTCCTTAAAGAGAATATTTACCCAGAATATTTTCACTCATACCATGAATATGAAATTCTGCAGCCAGATGATACGTTCGCCTTAAATACTACGTTAGAGCATATTCGTTATTCGTCTAACTTCTGGAGAACAGGAGTAGCGTGAAATGTAATGGAAACTAGCAACAGATAAATCCGTTGGAAGGCGGCTCAACGCAGCAGCGTGCCAGTTCGAACGATAACGCGGTTATTTATTCCCGCGGCCGCGTAAATTACAATTATTGCGGCGAGTGCATTAGCATGTTAATGGCGACCGGGGTATATCGAAGATTATACACGACTGCGAGAGCTCAAGGTCCCGGCCTTCGTCGCACGTCCGCGGGCGCACCGCGACGAAGGGAAATGAAAAGGAAAAGAGAGAGGATCGGCAGCGGCGACGGTGTTGACACGCGACCCTTCCTTCCGTCCCCCTTTTTAGCCACCGGGAAATACTCGTTGCAATAATAAACAGCCGCGAAATGAATGTCGCTTCTTTGACGACGGCGGCCCGTGAAAGGCTGAGAGTGTTGATTCGTCGGGGAATAAAGAACCGGCGCTCGGTGGTGTTCGCGCGGTGGCGATTCAGCCCCGGCACCGCTGCAAACGGTTTTGATGACTTTGTTTCGCTGGTTTCGGAAAACTTTCGAAAAGGGGAGTAACCTGGTTTTGGTGATTCGCCGTTGGCTTTAGACGCCGGCGAACTTCCCGAGAAGTTGCCAAGGGAGGATCGCGAGATTTGAATACAGCGGAGTACGGTGAGAATCGCGTTAAAGAATTCTAAGTTCCGCTCGATTCCGAATTGTGATCTTCGATGTAGGAGGATAAACGGCGCGCGATTACTTCAGTGGTCCGAGTCGAATGGCTCGTGTAGGATCGAGGTAAATATTAGAGTTAACGCGCATTCCCGCAATGCTGCCGAATGAATATTAAATGTTGCCCGTCCACGGATCCTTCGGCGAAAACTTCTTTCCTCCCTCTGGAGGTAGAGTTTGAACGGATTCGCGAGAGACAGTTTTTTTATCATCGAAGCTGCTTAATTCAAGACGAAACTTCGACAGGGAGGTACGAGGGGGGAGGAGGAAGCAGTTTCGGATCTACGAAACAAGCTGCAATTAAACGAGGATCCGGGAAGGACTTATCAATTTCCAAAGGTTACTTTAAATTAGCCCCCTTCCCGGCGAAACTTTTTCCCACTGACTTCTTAACTTAATATTTGCGTCGTTTCCTCGAAAACTCCTTCGCCGCGAGAGCGAAAAATCCTTTCCGTCTCAGGCGTGGGATCGCGTAATCCAACCAACGAATCATTATACTAGACCTCCTGTTACGTAAATAGAATCCCGGGAAGCTCGAGCTTGACAAGGTTTACGATACAGACTAAACCCGAGCGGTATGCTATTCTCCTGAACTTTTAAATAAGACGCAACCGTTCTCCTCTCGAATACTTTATGAAAATGTTAAACCCGTATCATCTGTCCGATCAAGTAGTGACCTATTCCACTGAAATCGCGTTAAATTCTAAAAACAAGTTTGTCTGTACGTTCGAAGTTCGATCGTCGAATTCGTCGAAGAGCACAGAGAGGATTGAAAAGAATCGAGGCGCCTGTCAGGAAGAATAATTACGTCGTCACGGATGCGCGCGATGTTAATTGACGGCAATCGATGTGTTCGGTTCGATTTCGACGCGCGATTTCCCGCGGACAGGCCGTCGAAATTTGTAATCAGTCGTGGCGCGCGCGGAGCATTAATTATCGTACTCGTTAATTACAGGCACAGTCATAATCATTAACCCTGTTAAACGGTATCGTCAATTAGCGGCATCACACGTGCGACTGTGTGGGTATAACGGGTACGAAGCCGTTTGTTCGGGCCGCTTCTTAAAAGCGTGCGACGGGGTACGGAGGGTAAGAACAGTGGTAGGTAGGTAGCTAGCTAGCTCGTTATACAGCGGCGCGTTTGAATCGTGGTTGGAGGCTACCGCTCGATTGATACCGGCTATTAGAGCGTTCGAATTATACAATAATCCCTTTGGAACCGAAGAATTACCGTCTCGCAAGGATCTTGTTAATTCACGGGGTATAAATCTTGTTAATTCCGTGCCAGTAATATAGAACAGAGAGGAACGAGAGTGCCTTTAAACGGAAGAGTCATCGCATTCGAGAGATCTTGGTAATGAGTGAAATAGGGCCACTTATTTGTGTTGTACAATTAGTTTCAGGGCGGAAATCGTCGGGTATAATTCCGCTCGAGAGAAGCCCTTTATGAATATTACTTCTTAATTGAACCGTCAATTTAATGAAATAGTAATCCAAGAAATTCCGTTTAATTGAATCGCTGCGCAAGAAATGTTTCTCGATTTCCCACGAGTCAATTATCGGTTCGTACAAAATTAATTTCGATCGCGTAGGTGGGACGCAATTTGCAGGGAACGAATATACAATTGCAAAATTAATTATAAATAAATAAAAGAGCACGAGCTATCTCTGTGTCTCTCTTGCTTCGTTTTCCCGCATTTTTAGTATTTCTTTGAGCCGGATTTATTTCCGTTACTTACGGTGTGCCGTTGTTTCTATTAAAACCAGATCCGAGGATTTCCCAGCGACTAGTAATAATAGCGAAACACCAGGGGTTCATTTAACAAATTGCAACATTTATCGCTGCCGCGTTGCGCAAGCAACAGTTCCTTGGATTTTTACGACCCAAGCGTAAATAAATAAACGAGCAGACGGACAGATTTTCCTCGAAGCGAGTTCCCACGGCCGATCGGGGAAAATCCTTGCCATCCATAAACCGTTTGATTCTTGATTTAAATTCAGACATTGATTTCGACCCAGCGTTAAAATCACCCCATTTTTTTTTATCATTCGCTCGCGGAATCTATGCGGGTTTATATCATCGAAAAATCTGTTGACCAGACGACGACAGAGGGAAACGAATGGCTGATGCTTTTGAAATGCTCGATTCGATTATTGTGAATCGCATAAAAAATTGCTTCCACGTAAAACAGCCAATTTCCAGTCTCATATATCGAGTCAGTAGTCGCGAGCAAGGAGATGCGATGTCATTTGCAACGCGCGTACACATATATTCCCTACGGTTCCATTTCCAGGCATCGTTTACTCCATCAATCTCCGTAAAAATTTTTTCCACGCGTCGAGGTAGGGGTAGAAAAATTTTGCCGTTCACATAAATAAAACACACGGTAAGGGTCGGAACGGGAAATATCAGAACGAACAGGGAGATGTTTTTTCACCGAGGGACGATCATCGTCGCCTGGTCCAGACACGGGTGCCGCTACGTGATTGACCGTATCGAAAGGCGTGTCGAGCACCCGCGGCGCGGTCAGCCTGCTGGCTACTGGTTACAGATATAGAAAAATATTTGCACGTACCCGGTGCTGTCCAATGTGTCAATTATCGAGGATAGATCGATTCCCTAACCGATGATATTAATATAGCTCTCGGACGAACTTTTAATTATGAAATATCCTACGTGTTACAAAAATGTTACAAGTTTCACGAATCTAACGTTGATCTATGTATTAGGTCATTAAGTATGAAACGTCCGATTACTTAAAGCTTGAAGTTGGATACCAGATATGTCCAATATTGCATTTTGATTGTCTTTTATATTTTTTTGCATTGGGAAGGTATGCCATCTGGCTTTCAGATGCACTTTTTTTTTTAACGGTCTGTCGTATTGTCGCCTGGACGTTAAACATTGTAAGTGATGGATAAGACAAAAATGCGAGTTATTTTCGAATATGAGTTCCATCGTGGAACTAATGCAGCGAAGACGAGCCGAAATGTTAAGGATGTGTTCGGGAAAGATGTGGTTAACGAACGTACGAACGACGTAACGTCCGTATATACCGTAAACGGTATACGAACGAAAAATTCCGATCCGGAGATTTTGATCTTTAAATTGAACCACGTGGACGGCAAGGTGGATGACGACTAACTGAAAGCTGTAGTGGAAATCCATCGTTTAAGCTATCGTTAAAATGGCTACACTGTATTGACAGCTGTATTTTGATTAATTATATTATTTCTTGCCCGAGATATAACAAACCGAACTTTCAGTCTCAAATCGGACGTTTCATACTAAATGACCTAATAAAAGAGTTGTAACGGATATTTGATAATGTGTACGTTGGAGGATATATCGTGTCTGATATATAATTCTCGCTTTACGATTCAAATTAAAATCCAGATGCGCAAAAAGGAAAGGTCGTCACGTTTGTTTCTTGTTTCGCAGCTTTGAAATTGCATCCGAAATGGAGTTGTCCTGATACGATTTTGAGGCAAAGTTATCGGACGAAATATGTTATATCTGCACGTGTACGCGGGCGGTGTCGAGGGCCTGCAGTCAGATAAAGAAAGTGCTGATACAACCAGCCGGTATCATTGTTCGCGGCACTGGGTTAAGGGTTATTTTCC
>SHCU01000032.1:189468-212540 GCA_004307685.1 Ceratina australensis
CTAAAGTGGTTAATCGATTCACCTCTTCGAGACATCTCGAGCCTGCGATACGGAATCTTTCAGGAAGTCGTTTAGCAGGCCTTATTAACCATTCCTCCGTCAGATGTTTATTAAGATTGATTACACGGAACGTTTGTAGATACAGGAAGTTTTCCGGGAACCCGGATTAATATTTAATGAGGCAGCTTCCAGCGATCTTAATAAACAGTTCAGTGAAATAATTTACGGAGGTCGAACGGGATGCTCGAGGTGGTTTCAGAACGAATTCTGTGTAAAGACCCGTCTATAATAATCGACCGTAAATAACGGGTTTCCATCCGTGAAGCGCGATTTTCTAAATGTCTGTCTCGAGGTATTTTCTCCGGTCTCTCGGTGGAGAAAAATCGGCGTTCACGGCGATATCGGACGACACCTAAAATATTTATCGAGCGTCATCCGGGGAACGGCAAACAAGGAAACGGAAATTGGAGAGGAAATAGACGAGACGTCGTATCGGTGTACGGAGAGAAGTGGAGATAGATCAAAAGACACGTTCTGTAAACTCTTTCTTCCCGATGCCCGTTCTCGACAGTCTCGTAAATTAGAGACCGGCGGCCAACGTCGAGTTTTCCCCGCAGAATTTTCAATCGCTCCTACCGCGTTTACCACGCGTCGATGCTAGATTGTATCGATAAAAAAAAAGGATCGTTCTGAGTTACGGCGCTACCGTGTAATCTCGCTGTTACCATACCACGAGTGCGCTCACTGTTAGCATAGAATTTAAAGCACCTCTCCGCATCGGCTATTCTATAACATCAAACCTCGCGCTTGAAATAACATCGAATTGCTAATATGTTATTAACGTAATTACTCGTAAACACTCAACCCAAAAACGGAAGATACCAGCGGCTCATAATAATTCCATCCTGGAATTATTACTGACCGAAATCGACGGAAGCTGGAATTTGACAACGATCGTCGGAACAAACCGAGAGGAGAGCAGGCGGTGCATGAAGCGTCGAGTGAACGAGCCAAGTTTAAGTGTGGAAACAACGAGCCGATGGACGGATACCGTGAATCCACTCGAAATTTGCCGGAGGATTTACGGAATTCCGCGACCGGCTGATTTCCTGTTTAATTAGCAACGTTACCCGTGGCCTTATTTCAATCGCGCGAGAACTCGAATTTCCTTCGCCAAATCTTCCCGTCTTATAATTACGCTCAACATTTATATTTTCCAAATAGTGTGCCTATCAGTCTAGATTAACAACAGAAAGGCTGAAATTTAGTATATACCTATATTGCCTAAAAGCAGTCAAAATGACTTCCTTGGGCAATCTAGCGTTAATCGCGTTTATTATTTTCATCACGTATAAGATCGATGATCCTGTAAGAATGGGATGAATTTCAGAGAGATTTCGGTTCCGATGCAAGCCAGGCGTGCGAAATCAACTTGACTTTTAATTCCGTCGACCGGTGCTAAATTTTCGGATTCGCGGCGCGACGCGTGAACCACCCGTGGGCGAGAGCTAATGACTCGTCCGACGAACGAAAAACAGGCAGCAGTTTTTTTAACGGACCACGCGGTAATTTATTAAACTCGCCCCCGACGCGGCGGGTCACACGATTACCGCGCGTGCACGCGCGTGGGAGAGTCCCGCTACGCTGCATCCGTTCGACCGGATCCATCTCTCTGTTTTCCTTTAAGGATAAAAGAATTCTTCACTTCGCCTCTCTTAAGAACATGGATACTAATTTCCAGTTGTGTATCATATTTCATTTCATTCTCAGAAGGGAAATGATTTTAGAAGCACTTTAAGATGCAACAGATATTTCTTTATAAACCCGTCTCGTTTGATAGAATTATTAACAGAGATAAAGAAAGATGCAGTAGAAACAAATTAGTAAAAAAATAATCAGGATGAAACTTGAAATGAAGAAACTTCTGTATGCTTGGTACAGTAGGATTAACGCATCTCACATCGTTGAGACTTTAAAACTTATTAGAATAGGTACAGCTACGTGAATACGAAATTAACCAGTGAAACATTAAATGATTCTAGACTGCACAAACGAGTCTCCGTTTCATCGGGAAATGTCATGGTTCATGTCCAGAGGCCCGTCCCCTTGCAACAGGCACTTCGTCTCGTTGTCGGTATCGTCTTGTAAAAAGGGAGAAAAAAATAGGGAAACTCTTGGTACGCCGTACCCTGTTATCCTTTGTCCGCATTTTTCTTTCTGTTTCTTGTCGTTCTTCCCTTCATTTCTCATTTTCTGGTTTTTCTTCGAGTTCGCTGCCGCTGCTTGTTGTCCTCCGCCTTACCAAACTTTCACTGGTTTCCTTCCTTTGTCACTTATTTTTCTCTACTTTCTTACCTACTTAGTTTCTCCTGTTTAGCTACCGTCGGTTAATTCCTTTTGTACGAGTCCTTCACTAAATAAAATTCCACATCTTGTATCTAATTTTTTCTACTATCCGACTATTTGAATTCGTGTTCCTTCCAGGATTATTGAATCTCGTTTCTAGCATCCCTTCTGTAGAAAGTTTCCCGCTAACTACCCTAAACAGGCAATGACTCAAGGGGACAAGGGAACGAGGTGCAACGCGCGCGCGTCCCATATTTCTTCGACGAGTAAATAACAGATAGTAAATAACGGCAACACCATAACTCGCCGATGATTGTGCTTTACGGCTGCCACCATCCGTCTCTCGCAGATCTCATTGTTGCTTCTCTGTTCTCGTTCCCGTCCCGGGGCCGCGCGATTTTTCCTTCATCGAAAATTCATGGTTCCTCATCGCGTCAAGGAATGATACGAAATTTCATCGCCGACGCGGTGGAACAGGACCGCCCGGAAACGATCGAGCACAGCGCGCGGATGAATTTCTCGTTTTATCAGATATTACGTTTTCCATTCATTTTGTTATTTAGTCATATTTTATTATTTCCATATGCATCGCGCACCCCGCACAGCATTAACCGTGTTTTCTTTCGACTTTTTACGCGTTGTATTAAAAACACGCCCTGTCTGATTACACACGCGCTTACACTACTCGCATCGCCCACTGCAGTACTCAATTACGTTTCGTATTTATCTTCCCTGTTATTTCTGGCCAAAATTCGCGCGAGAGAACGTCAAGACGAAATTTGTAGGAATCGTAGCGCGGAGCACTTCGCCGAAATTAAATAATTTATGAAAACAAACTGATACCCCTTATTATTATTCTCGTCGGAAACTTCAATGAATATGCACCTTCGCCGAGCAGAATTCAATTCCGTACACAAGACGTTAGCCGTTGGGAAATCATGTAAAAAAAAAGCATGAGAAAGTTATGATTCAATAAATGCCGGTATTTCCAATCGTCAACGACCCCATAAACGATCTTCAGCCCCTCTCGAATAAGGCGAAATTCAATCCCGTCGGCCATAAGCGTTTGCCTTTATGTCGACGATGTATCTCCGCGAAGGGGACGCCAGCCAGCGGCTTAACAACCCCCATGCGCACCTCCCGTGAGACTTTTCCTTAAAAATCTACGGTGTCCAGATACGACGGTAATGTCACCGTTCGAATTCTCCGAGCGACCAACCATCCCCCTATTACGTAGGTCCCCCAGCTACCCCTTTTTCTATTTCATCGAACCCGACTCGTTTCCCGCCGGCAACCCGGTTTCGTCGTCCCGTGACCGAGAAAACGCGGTATCGACGACAGACAGAAAGAACTGATCGGGAAAACCACCTCCGAAATGCCGGCGATAACAGAAGAAGCGGGGTTGATAACGGTGAAAGGACTCGTTCGTAGAGAATAGCCGTTAAATCGATGCGAAGAATCGAATGGAATCGTATTGTGCCGGAGAACGGAGGGTTTCGGGTTGTTTCGAGGGTGATTTGGTAGATAATTGACCGGATACCGGATATCGCGAGGGTTTATCATATCAGGGGTTAAATGATTTAAACGAGCGAAAAGAGCTTCCACGGATTGAACTCGATAAGGTGATAAATGATACCGAAAGTAACCAGAGACTTGACTCGGAGTGGACGACAGGCGGTGATAAATTCATTTGGTAATTCATATTCGAGGTCGGGGATTTTATTGTGGCAACGGAATCTGTCCCGTTATTGGGCTTTTAGCAAAGACCCTGAGAGCATCGGTATGTAGCTTACATAATAAAGAAAATAATAATGCGTAGCGTTGGGGTCTCGACGGTTTCCCACGTGACGGGATTACTCAACAACGCCGCAATTGCTTCCCGCTGTACCAGGAACGTGATCGCAAACGATCCTGCCACTGTTCCTCGCGGTAACAGGAACGTGATTCAGAATAAAAATGTTCATTTCTACGCACGCTCTCGCCGGCAACCTTCGCCTTTTAAATGTTCCCACCGACGTCTCACTGTCCATCCCGGAGTGCTTTTATTCATTTCCCACCCCCGAAGACATTTATCAGATAAAATCGTTCCCTAATATTTTCATCTCCTATCTAGAATTTCTCTCGTAAATTACAAATTTTATTCAACGTATTCTATAGTTGAAAGTCTTGTTAATAGTCTCTTTCGCTTTAAGCTTTTGAAAATGACGTTAGCAGATATTATCTTGTCTACCGTGAACAGGAATCCGAGCTTATTTCTTATTTTGAGATGACCACCCCTCGACAAGAATAATTGCTGAAACTCCCATTTATTTGCAAGAAGTTATAAATAGGGTGAGTCACCGTGGGACTCTATAATCAAGACAAAAACCCTCGTTCGCGATGAGAACCGGCCCGTAACTACATCGCCCTGCAAGAAGGTTACTCGATACGCTTCCAACTCGAGTATGCTTCCGCGGAGAGTTCCTTGTTGAAGTAAAAAATTTCACTCCGACGCGAGGTAACTCCGGGCAACGATTAAAAGAAAGTAACGACGAGCTGACCAATTAATGCAAATGAATTATGCCGGGCAGCAATCATCGTTGCCACGTTACTATAGTTAATAACTGAGAATTATTTTTGCGATCGCGAGGAAACGTTTTGTTACGATTATTGGAATCGTGAGAAATCATTGCGTCGGTTGCTCGGGGCAAAGACAAATGGTAGCTTTTATGTTCGACAGGTAAAAGGACTCCAATTTATGTGTCGCTCGGTAAGAAAGGAACAGCGAGACAACGATATAACGAGAGAAGAGGAATCGTCCCGAAGGGCTAATGTCATTCGACAAAATTTTACGGAGTCTCAGACCCTATCGCAAAGCCCGGGGAGGAGGAGGAGACACTTACGTCTCGACCAAATTCCACGTACGGGAGGGGAAACTTTCCCCCCGGGCGGGTCTCGGAAACTTTCAGACAAGATCACCATCTCTCCGAGAGGGTTGAGCGAGCAAAAAATCTACGGAGCCTCGAGAAACCACTTTAGGAGCCCTTTGAAAATGAGACTTAAAAATAAAAACAACCAGTCTCTCGGATCTGTTAAACATTTCGTACGCAATATTCAATTTGTTTCAAAGTTATCGAAGTATAAATCGTTTAGCGAACACTCGTTAACGAAGTGCATTAGAATTTTTAATGGCAAGCGTCGATGCGAGATAATGCGATGATCCTTTTTCATTTCGCTGATAAAGGCGTTGCTCCAGGTAAAACTCCGCGAAAGGTTTCGAGGAATTCCATTAGGTAGAGCGTTAGATTTCCACGAAGGTACACAGGTAACTTTCTCTTTCATTAGTTAACGATGATACCTTTGTTTGTCAAACAGCCGACCCCCTAATCGAGTCCCGTGTTATCTTTCCCTCGCGATATCAGTATTTTTCTTCGACTCGGCTACTTTGCTCCGAGCGATCAAACAACTCGAGCGTCAGCAAAGAAACACACCCACTCAAATTCCTCTACCAACGAAATTACCCGACTAATAACCGCGAGATGCCGTCTGCCCATTTTTACATTCAACGTTTACCGATCATTATAAATAACTAAACTAGAGTTTTACGCGAACATTCTATGACCTAAATATTACAACCCCTTTACTACGGGCATTTCACGGAATCTTGGAATCCGCGTCCTCTTAAATATTTGATAAACGTAGAAAAATTCAGGGTCTAATAATAGTGTAGATCGATTCAGCGACGCGACGGCTATCGAGGAAGAACAACACACGGGCACACGCGCACAGGGAGGAGCGGTAATCGTAGTCGGTCGAGTTTATCGAGTTCGTTGGACAGGCCGATCGATCAAAACACCGCGGCGGGGGGATGAGAATGGTACGTCGTGCATTAGGATTGTTCGCCTAACTAACTGCCAGTTACCATTACGCGGCTAGAGATCCTCACCGGCCTCTTCCAAATCTGTTTATCTTCGAGATATTCCTAGGATTTCAGATTCCCGGTGAGATGAACGCGCGAGCTTCGCGCAGGTGCCGACTACCAACGGAAATCACTCTGGCTTTCCGATAAGCTTCAACTTCGCCTAATCACCGCGTCCGTAGGAATTACCGGTTGTACGAGAAGTTAGAACAATAGAGATAAGAGAGGTGGGCGTAAGCAATAAAAATATAGCAACGCTCGCGGGAGATAAGGTTTATCGTAATAAAAGGTTTACGAATTAATGGAACGAGGAGGTAATCGGAGTTAAACTTTAATGTGCTTAGCGCTAAGAGAGCCGGACTCATTTAAGGGACATTTCACCCGGAGAAAAGGGTTCTTAAATCTTTCAACAAAAAAAAAAGAATAATCGGTTTTCCGCTGAAAGACGCTTCTCGATCTGGTACGACGGCGTGTCTACAGGATCCGCGCGGACGTTAATGCCTCGCAACGAGGGAGCAGGTAGAAAAATCAAGGGAATGGTAGCAGGGAGCCGGCGAAAGCGTGAAAGTATTAAAGAGCTGGAATAAAAGGTATTTGCCAGGCAGCCGAGGCTCTCTCTTTCGTCTTGGTTTCCCGGATCTCCACCCCTTTCACGCGGCTTTCCACCCCCTCGCGTCGGAGACTGCAGCTTTTCCAACGGTTTCACACTCCCCTGGCCTTCTTCCTCGTCGATGCTCCCTCATTCCGCCTGATCCGATTCGTCTTATTCTCTTTGAGAGTGGATCCGTTTCTTCCAATTTTTTTCCCTGTCGCCGGCGTTGCTCGAATCAATTTCTAACTCACGCTCGCAGAATTTCGCTGCTCTTCGTCTCGCGAACAATGTTACGATTGAAATTTATTTTCGTATAATCGAACACCGGACTTCAAAATGCGCGTAAGCTTCTTACGTCAATTTTATTATAAGGGATAAAGGAAACTTGGCGTGTGGTACAACGAGCTTGAGTGTACAAACAACGTAATTCTCCGACGAATTTCAATTAATCGGGCGATCAATCCCTCCCGAACGAGATAACGGATAAGGCGCACTCGTTCTCTATCCCCGGCGCTGAAATCATCTATTAATGGAGTAGCGTAGCCTGAGTAGATTTGATTCCGATAATGGAGCAGCCGCGTAGGCGTGCAGGCCGCATGCAATACTCCTGATTTTGCTAATGGAGGATAATACAGGATAATACAGACAACAATTAAGAAGTCGATCGAATACGAGGGATGCTACCGGTCTCGGGCGGCAGACGTCTAAACCCGATCTGCCATTCACCCCTTCGCCTCGGTTCTTTCCCTTCCACTCCTCGTCTGTTTTACGTCGTCGGTGGTAAGTGTACATTCGATATCCCGCCCGGGAGGTGAATCAAGTGGTAGAAGCGAAAGAACGTGGGAAGTTTACCTTAACCCTCCACGATATACACACTCCGTTATCCCTCGTACATTCGAAATAACGTTTGCTCGTGATAATAATCTATCGCGTCACGGTTACGTTTAACCCTTTAATTTAATTTTAGAAATCGTATTTTCTGCTAATTTAAATATATAAAAAATCGAGTACTCTAAATGCTATAAATTAATTCAATAAACTCTAACAGCTACAGAATTCATGTGAGCGATGTTATAATAAAATCAATTGTTTTATACGAGTCCCTTTATATTTAAACAGATTATCAATATCAACCCTTTGCACTCGAGGATTTGTTTCTGCAAATACCTACTGAATTTACCTAATCTATATAACAGTTATTTTATATCGTTATAATTATGATAGATGAATTTATTGTTCATTTTCCTGTTCTACAATTTTTAAATTAATATGTGCATGAAATTTATAGTAATTTAATTTCATCTGATATATATTTTATTTTATAAGGTACGTGGCGACTGTGAGTAGCCTCTCGAGTGTAAAGGGTTAATCGAAAGAGATTTAGAATGGCGTGTATACAAGTCGAACGCAGTTAGCTGGTTAAGAGAAGGGGTAAACAAAGATTTCTTATCGGGTGTAAGAGAACGCATAATTACGAGTCTCGCGCAGGTTCCACTGTTTCCACGTTCCTCTCATTTTTCCAGACAGAAGAGGGATACAAGATGAAGGAAGCTGAAGTAGAACCATTTGTCTCTGGAGAACGCAATACAAAGTGGCCGGTTTAACTCTAGCTGCGAAACAAGAGGAACGAGCCAGCGAAAGATCACTATGCCGCGACCCCTTTTTAACCTCTTTCTTTCGCGTTGCGCAACCAGACCTACACGTAATTTGCACGACACCACGTTCACCCCGGGCCAGACGGGATTTGGCCCGCATTTTACCGACATTAAAAACTTCTCCTGTATCTCGGTTACGATTAAGCCCGGCCGTGTGTTTATTCGGGTTGACAAACACCGTTCCAAGTGCCCTCTTTAATTCGAGATAAAATAATGGCGGAATCGGATCGAGCTATATTCCTGCCCTTTTAAACAGGATAAGGCTACTTTATCTTGGCCGGCTTAGTTCCCATCGATTTCGAACCAGCGGTTCGAACCGTTCCCTGAATATTTAAATAATCGCGAGCTATTTGCATGGGACCGGGGTAGGTGAATATTTAAAACAGAGGAGTATTCGTCGTGCGAGGCGATGATCACACGACGTAAAGGAAAGGAAACTTCTCCCGTTGAACATCGTCTGGGACAAATGAATTTCTCGTGGGATACCTGCTCCTCTCACCTTTTTCTTTTCTCGCAGGGGAGGTTAATAAAACATTTCTTGGCAGCTCGGATCGAAACATATTCCATGAGAGAATACGAGATGCTCGAAGAAGAGTTAAAAATGTTCGAGCAAGAGTATGAAAAACATTTGACGGGACGAAACTCGGGGGTAGAGGAGACCTGCTCGTTACGTGCCAATTTAATTAATGGTGTTACAAAAAAAATAATGTTGGAGCGACGGCCACACGGCTGCGACGTGGGGCGTTACGATTTTAAATATCAAAGAATCACCAAGTGGACAGCGGGACCATTATCTAGATTACTGGGACTGCGCCGAATGCGCCGTGAGTGCATGCACGGGTTCTGTGCATTAATTAAAATTTTCGTTCAATTTTCTTCCCCGCGATATTTAGACATTTCCGATGTTAAAAATCCCGACGATTTCGCTCGCAACCGGTTCGGTAAAAAAAGGAGGAAATAAAGTACCAGCTGATCAATTTAATCGCGATTTAGGAGTGACGTTCGAAATTCTAATTTCGTCGCGATAGAATCGAGGCGCGTCGATCGCTTAATTAAAATTCTCCCCCGAAGAAGTGAGATTTCATAAGTCGACAGTTTCCCTGAATGGAGAAACACATTTATCCGCGTGTACACGCGGGGTAGCTTCCCATCTCTATGGAGCCTCTCGAATCGATCATATCGGACATTCCGGATCGGCTCGAGCGTATGCTGAGGCTACAGTTGCATAGCACTCGCGTAACCATTCTATCGGATTATCCCCGAGTCGAATCCATCCCTCAAAAACATCCCAAGGGGCAAGGGCCTAAGCTCAACTCTCACTCGGTCCAGTCATTTTATACTTTTTTGCATGGATCAAATGATCAATACAAATACTGCGAATTAGCTAATCATCAATGATAACAGTGATAATAACGTTTTAATATATTACAATCGATGATGAAATTGAAATAACGACAGCCACGTCGGAAATCTCGGATCAATGCTATGCTCGATTATTCAGATAGACAGTTCGCAAACGGTGAATTTATCGCGCACGCTGTATCGGCAAGCAAAAGTGTTACGAGAACAGCTATGCATAATGCATGAAAAACATTTTCAGACTTCATCCGGTTGTATTTTGTGAAATATTATTATTAATTCCACGATCGTATGCAAACGAGAAATCGCCCTCGCGATGCTTATCTCGTTGCCCTCTCTCTCTCTCTCTCTCTCTCTCTCTCTCTCTCTCTCTCTCTCTTGATCCATCCATCCATCCAACCACCATCCATCGATCCACGTATAAAACGAGAGGGAAAAAGGTTCCAAGAGGCTCGTTTACATTCAAATGGATCGTGACGAATGAACAATTGGTTCGCAACTAGCAGCCTGTAAAGGCAGCTTCCGATGCTCCAAACGAGACCGATTTCGAAACGAAATGACGCTCGATCTACGAATACAACTATTGGTTTGTCGAGCTTTCCCCATGTTTTAAAATACAAGCAAATTAAACAGTAACGTAACGTGGATAATAAAACTGGTCCAGAGGAATCTCGTACCTCGTTCGTATCTCGGGTAAACACTTCTCTCAATAAGGATAACAATGCTTGAATTTCGTGGAAAGTCTTTTCGCCACTCGACCAGTATAGGAGGACCAAGTCTCGGTTGAAAATTGTTCTTATCCCGCTGGTAGCGAGAAACGACCAAGAGACCGCTGAGCAACAGGATGCGAGAAAAGTAAAAGATCGTGGGAACCCAAATTGAGCATTCGGATTCATAGGAATGAGTCTCGTACCGAGAGTTGACAAACAATATCACCGAGGTACTTATCTTAAACGTAACAAATAAACCGTGCATTTTATGCATTTATATACGAACGTACAGAGATAATAAAAAACGTGATAACGTTCAGGATATCAAAAGCGTGACACGCTTTATAATTGATACAGTGTAAAATAAATCGCGTATTTAAATTGATACGACAAATGCTTTATTTAACATAATAAAACCGCGGTCTAATAATAAATAATTTCGAAGGAAATATAAATATACGTAAAGTATTCGAGGAGAAGAATTGAAAGAGATGATAATCTTTTCAGGGAAAACAAGATCCTGACGGCTGCGAAAAGCAATGGAATCCGAGACAAGTTAATACCCGGCGAGAAATGAATTCTCAAAGATAAAGAAGGNNNTCGGCTGCGAAAAGCAATGGAATCCGAGACAAGTTAATACCCGGCGAGAAATGAATTCTCAAAGATAAAGAAGGATGAGGCTATTGCCGGCTCTCCCCGTCTTATTCTTCCCCTCTCAATTAAGAAATTCACGCGAAAGAACGACTTCTCTCCCTGTTGCTCGGAATCCGAGGGTCGGCATAACTACAAGAATCCCCTTCAGTGTCTAGTAAGAACGAGCCCGTTACCAGCTACGTCGTTCCTGTCTTGTAGAGATAAGACCGTCACGTCAGTGTAACAGAAAGATAATTTGATGAAGTTTTGATACTAACGATTTTTGTTGTTAAATCCAACGAAATATAACACGAGATAACGGTACAAAAATTACTTCAGAAAAATATAAGAAAATGTCTATCATTATCTTTCTATGGTTTACTGAATTCTCTATGGACTAATACGAGGTACGGTGCTCGGACAATTCCATTTGAGCGGCTGCTGACGCAGCTGTAGGACCTTGGGACACCTCTTAGACTCTAACAATAAGCCGCCAGTTTCTAACTGTATTACAGCCGTGTATCACTTTTATAACGCGATATTTCTAGGCGCCCGCGTAGAAATCACTTCCTCGTGAAAGATGTATTCGCGGCCGTACACGAAACGTTACTCTATTTTATTGATACTTGTTTCGCGGCGTCCAATTCCGCGGAACATGATCCGTATCTCGCGTACTAGATCGGATTTTCCGAAATTGAAACGTCAGCATCAGATGAGATCAGAAAATTTGTACTCCTAGCATTTGCATGATTCCTTCGATCAGAAACCTTGGACCGTCGACGGAATCGAATATCTTTATCGTTGAACAGAGCTAAACCCGAGTCGTTTAGAAAACCACAGTTGACCAAAAACTCAAGTTACACGAATACTTAACCAAATATTCGAAAGCGATAATCGAAATATTCGGTATTAACGAGATTACGAAAAAATGTTTCAAGAAAGACCAGATAATCGCACGAGTAGCCGCGCGGTAGCTCTCGCCTCTTAAACGTTTCTCAAGAAATTCTTTTACCTTTCCGACGTACTCCGAGGTCTCGCCCGAGATCGTCCGAAACTTTCCAAGGTCCTCGGAAACTATTCCCAAACGACTATCTCCGAAGTTCTCGGTCCCCGATCATCCTCATCCCCTCCTCGGACGTGTCGACGCGCGAGATCCGCGGCGGAACAGGTAGCGTGGTAACGAATAAAGTGGAAACGAAAGGCGCGGGATCCGACCAAAAGGAGAGATCGGAACGAGCCGCGCGCACGAGGTACGCCGCGCGTCTCTCGCAACGGTCTGCCTATATAAAGCCGTCGCCGATACGAGGATGTCAACACGCGGCTGTATGTGGGCGTGCTCGGGAGGTCAGGTTTTCGCCTCGAATATAACGGCGAGAACGGGTTAGAAGAAAATGAGATTCGCGCGAGACCGAAATATCGGGAGTGCAACATTCGAGCAAGGAATAGACGGGCTGTCTACGGGCGCGCGCGCCGGTTCTTCACGGGAAAATCTTGTCTGGCGAACGTGCCACTCCGGAGGTGCCTTCGAAAACCCTCCTAGGTGCTCGGGCCACAGTTGAGGAGTTGACGTCTTCCTCTTGGGAGAACGCTTGGAAGCAAGCGTGCGTTTTGTTATAGAAGGTTACGGTATTAACGCGTACTCTCTTATTTTCTCATCGCGCTCGGTTTCTTTTTGACACGTCACTCGTATCGTAGAGTCTGTGTTAAGTCGATAGTAATTTTCACAGAAATATCATTAACGCTATTTCTACCATCAGGTGTCGAAAGACATCTTACAAATTTTAACTGAACATTATTCACTAAGTTTAATCATTTATCCGCAATTAATTTTTTCGCTTCATCATTTTCCTCCAGCTCATTCTGGATGTTAAAAGGCACCTTTTGATCGGAATAGGTATACACAAAATCGCGGTAGAAATAGTGTTAATGTGTGTTGTACATGATTGTTAGGCTTGGAGGGAATATGTAAATAGAACGTTGTTAAAAGCACTAATATAGTAATCGATGTTAAGCTTTACGAATAGACGCGTCGTTTTCATTGGACGAGGGGATGGAGAAGAGGTGAGGCACCGGTCGATCGAGTACCAAGTAAATATTACATCGTAACGTGCTCATCTCCGCGGACCGAGACGATTTCGAGGTCCTTTGAGGGGGGCCGAGTATATCGATCCGAAAGGGTCGACCGGCTTCATCATAGATGCGATCTCGTATGCGACCGGCTCAAAAGGCTGTGCCGGACCACGGATGGAAGGAGAGAAACGGTAAATAGGCCGAGGAAGACAAAAGTTGAATAAGTGAGGAAGCGAAGAGAAGAGCGATGAACGAGGGTAGGAAAATAAAAAGATTATTGGGAGAAAGAAAGTAGTGGAATTGTACGAAATAAAATGAGAATGTGGATGATGCGGGAAGTAGGTCGTTCTTATGCACGTAGATATTCTCCTTCATGCGCGAGGTTTACGAGTATACGTAAACAGGTTCTGTAATAGATCGAAAAATGAAATATACTAGTACGTCGACTAGTTAAAACAGCTCTATCTAACTGGTTCGAGATTAAAGTCGAGAGATGAAGCGAGGTTACTGATTCAATTTCGAACCAGTATATACAATATACAAGCGTAGATACTTAATTACAAGCAAAATAAAAATCGATTCGACGAGAACGAGAATCCGAAAATGCAAACGAGAACGCAGAGTAGCAGATGAAACGTAGCGAGAGGGGCGATAAACAGCTTGAAAAGAGCGCATGAACGGAGGAGGAGAACCGGAAGAAAGCTCTCGACGGTGATAAGTCGCCGCACGCATTGCGGGTCATTACGACGCTGGCGCGTACTGCGTGCAACAAGCTGGTGTGACAAACGAGATACACGTACTACGCACGAAACTAACTTGTCAATATCGCACCGGTTCGCTTCGAAGCGGAGCCGCCGCGTTTGACGAATGTCTTTGACTCGAAATCATGCGAAAAGATTTATTTCCATTGTCGCGCACGCGTTCAACTGATGAGGCATTCTTTCACGTGAAATGGATCGCGTGAATCTCGACGCTCGCACGAAACCTTAAAAACAATATTTCACAGCCGTGTTCGAGAGCCCGTTTTACTTTTTGTCTATAATAACTCAAGAAAGCAGCGCGCCGTTATCTTCCGCGCTGCATGCACCTTAACGGCATATAAATCTGAGGATTTATAGTTGGCGCAAAAGTCGCGGGACAACCCGATTCGGAATCGATGCGTCGCGATACGAAAACAATTTCGACGATTGAATGCCATTAACCCGGTTGCTTTTGTAGTTGCTCTTAAAATTCGATTCAATTCCGTCGGGCTTTTCGCGATCCTGAGTAAATCTATCGATTGAACACCGTCTCGAATTCGTCACGGCCAGGTAAAAAGAGGAAAGGAAGCGATCCGTGATGGGGTAGCTGATTCAGCGGGGGATGATGGACGACGGGATCGCGCAAAAATGTAATTTGTCACCCCCGCAGAGCGATGTGACCGAGAATAACTTCCAGCACCCCGGATGCTACTCTCTAGGTGACGAAGAACATGATTGATTTCGCCGAGTCCCATCGGTGCTTGTAACGTACGATGATTATTTCGTCGATGGTACGTCTGAGAGTTTAACCAGATCCTCGGACGCTTTAGTTTAATTAAAAAGAGCAAGTACGGTTCCGTTGAGAAATTAATCAATTAAGAAAAGTATCTGAATAGTTTCTTTTTCTTTTTACATTCGCGACGGGAGAGAGGCTTGTACCATGTAAAAGGAAATTATATCAAGAAACGATAACACAGGCAGCGAAGAATTCCTTAAAAGGAAACCCTGCATTGAAAGGCATTCTAGAATATAATTATTTTATCTGTAAGAGCAAAAGAGCGTACTTTGATTTTCTTCATAAATATTGGAAACCTTATTTACTCGGTATCAATTAACGATGAAACCAGAAACGAACCCCCCTTAGCGAATGATTTCTTGTCAGAAATGATATTAAAAATTAAAATTGATGAACGTTAAGAACTCGTTAATAATTAAACTCGCACAATATGGATTGTTTGCTCAATAGAAGAACAATATGATGTATTGATTTACACGTTTATCAAAATTCTGTTCATTTTCCCGAATGGACTTCATTGTTTCGGAAACAAAAGTCGTGAACGAGGCATAAATACATTAAAAACTTTGCCTTTTACAGTATCGATTGTTTCCTGAATTACTCCCATGAAACGGCATAGAAAAGTTGTCAAACACAATGAAACCGTAACACCCACGCGTATTGAATTTACATGCCGTTAGTACGAGTCGTAAATCAAACGGATTAACAATTCTAAACGGAATCCCATGAGCGAAAGGGTAACTGCTACTATCGATTAATCATTGAATCAAGCCGAAGGGGGCAAGACGTCGGTTTCCTCGGATTTCACTGCAAATACAGGAAAATCGGCGGCTAGCCGGAAGTGACATATCCGCCGGGTTGCGGTGGGTCAGGCACGTAGCTGACCAATATTCAGGGTGTTCCGGTGGCATACCAAGAACCTCGCCTTCGTGCCCGTCGAAGCTTTAAGCTTCATTCGCTCCTACCACGATCGTAGCCTTGCATCCTTAAAATCCGACCTATCTCGCATAGCATAATTCTCACCGTGCGATATCCCAACTATTTGAATCCGGTTTAATTAATAGCTGGTCTCACGGTGACCGGTGGAAATTCGCGAACTCGCGTTAAGCAGCTAATTTGTCCTCGTTCCCCCACTGGTTGCTTTTTGTCCGGGCCGGAGATCAATTTCGAAACTCGACCAGGGGGTTTAATCCCGAAATCCTGCGGGAGTATCCCGCAGAGAGTACCACGAACGCCGGCGACCGACCGCTACGCGAGATTTATCGTATTCAAATGATTTCCCGAATTCTTCGTGTCGCACCCGCGAAATGAAAAAACTTTTAATAAAATGTTGTCTCGGTAGAAGACGCCTCCTAATACATTTTCTCTGAAAGCTTCTTTTCATTCCGAATCGAAATCGTCCGGGTCGGGAATTTCGTTCTCAATTCCCCTCACGATTGCATCCGTTTCATTAGCCCCGATTTCTGTCCTCATCCCCTCCTTGTTTCGCAGTTACGATCTTCTTTCCTCATCCTTCTTCTTCCCTTCCACTGTCCAACCGCCCCGCCCGCTACGGGCACCGCCACCCCGCGCTCTCCCGATGCCGGGGGTTTTCGAAATGTCACGCGTAGGTAGGTAGTCAGCAGTGACTTCCATTTGTATTCCACGAGTTCACCCGGCCAGCTTAAAAGCACGAACCGGAAGACCTCGCAGCAGCGCAGCTGTACCGTAGGCGTTCGTCGATTCGTTATTACACGCCTTCGAGGTAAAGAGATTTCTGGAAGGCTGCCTTTCGCATAGCCGCGGTTTAAACCTTTATAAACGAAGTCCCATTGCCGTGGCAAACAGAGTCCCTCGGTGCGCGAGGTTCGCAAATTTCAACTGTGGCGACTTTGTTGTGTCACTCCTTCATTAGAGACGTAGTTTAATCTTACATTTATGTTTCGATTAGGTTTCATCTTCTTTCATCTTCAAGCATCTTTCCAGGGTTTTTTTTCAGAGTGAATAATTTGAATTTTAGCATTCGTGAGAGAGTGTGAGTCCGGTGTTGCTTATACAAATTTATACCGTGTATAAAATCAACCCTTCTTACTAATAATCACCGCCGAGCGTCGCGACATTATTACTTAATATCCAATAAAGTAGTTCTTGCATATGGTTTACTAATTATTTACCCGTGAAGGGGTTAAAATTGAACCGAACGAAATCAGCGCTCGCGAAAAGGATTCCTCTTGCACGCGGCGCTTTGCGTTCCAGTTAATTATCCCCTGAATTTCATTAACTAAAACGCGTGCTGACGCGAACGAAAATACAGGCACGGGTAATTTATCTTCGCCGCGGAAGACATCAAAGTAGCCCTGCCGCTTTTCACTCGGCGAGCCGAAGAAGCTCTTTGCGCCGTGAATTGCACAGCCGCGGCGCGAGTGCCACGAGGAATATTAAGTGAATCGAGCAAACAGCTAGAAGATTTTCCTATCCGTGAAAAGGAACAAAGAACCTCAGTTACAGGGGTGAGGATAAAGAGGAGGACGGGACAACTGATCGTCTCTCGAGGAGAAAAGTGAAACAGGAGGAAGCTATTAAACGGATACGCGAACGGGAAACGTGAGAATGTGGCGCGACGGTCGTTTTCGGGTTGCGAGAGGTAAGAAGAAAAAACATGGTCAAAACGACGGGGATGTCGCACTGAAAGGTAAAAAGGGTAATTCTGAAAACTGGGACAGAGTCTGCCTTTTTCCCGAGCGAGCATGGGAGTGGGAAAGTGACGTAGGAAACGAGTTGAACGTCTTGATGAGGGTTATTTCCACCTGTCGCTATAGAACGCTGGATAGCGGATTAGCATGGTTGGCTCGTTACGAAAATGGCCCCGATTGGAACTAATAGCCTGCCAGTCACCGACCGAAGTATGAATGGTTAAGGGGCTCATTTCAAGTATGCACTTTTGTTTATCGTACTAAACGATAATCGATCCAAAGAAAATCCTCTTTAAAATACCGTTTGATTCGTCAGGATCCGATTCTCGGTTCCGGAGACATCGTATAAGCATAGATTTTTCGGCACCCCTACCGTTATCCCTCTCGCGCGTTGACTGACCTGCCCTAATCTCAACCAACCGGTCTAGACACCCGGCGTAACTGGGTTACCGTGTCAGTGATACGCTGTACCTAAACTCTGCGAGTCTACCTCTCCGGAACCAATTGATACACCCGGTTAATAAAAAGTGATATTTTTCGTCTTGACTTCCTGCATCAACCGACAGAGTTTTTAATAAAAAATTCAATATCCTCTTATCGATAATACGTTCTTAACGTGTAGTATAACTTTTTAATCAATAAAAATGACCGTAGCCATTTAAATTGAGGCTGCTACCATTAGTACCCTATTCATTATCTATAGAGTCGAGTAATTAATTTCTCTCCCCTAACTGTGTAATAAATTCCTCTTTTTATCATTCTTTCGTCGATGTAATATGCACTCTCTAACGGAGCTAAGCGTCTTTCGGGTTATTAATCGATTTTTATGCAGCCCGNTAATTTCTCTCCCCTAACTGTGTAATAAGTTCCTCTTTTTATCATTCTTACGTCGATGTAATATGCACTTCTCTCTCTAACGGAGCTAAGCGTCTTTCGGGTTATTAATCGATTTTTATGCAGCCCGTTGGACGATTACATTTTTTTCTTCTCGCCGATTGCCCCGATCGCACTTCGACCAGTTAAAATCACTCTCTTGGACGAGACGAAAGACGAAGAGCAAGATTAATTCTTATTTTATCTTCACAGGCCAAAAGTTACAACTAAGCTGTGGTCAGTGAGAACTAAATTGATGTAGGAATTTTTGTTACAACTATTTTTATCCGAGCTGTCGAACGTAGAACATGATTGATAAGAATACGTCATGTATAATAAACTTAGTAGCCTTTAAATAGCTCGACGAAAGTTGAATTTCTGTTTTATTAATTAGTCGTAATTTCGTCGCAATTATCGATTCGAATCAGTTAGCAAGGCATTTCCATGCGACGTGGAAGTAAATGTTAATTATTAAAAAGAATGGTTAATGACTTCAGATAACAAATACGTAATCACGAAACAGCAGGCTGGTCGGAAGACAATAATTCATCGCACAAAGCTTAGAACAATATCAGTTTATCATCGAACTCCCGGAAGAATAAAGTAGCCGTAAATAATGTTTGTTAATTACCTGCAAAGGCCAGAATAATATCTCTTGATATTCCGTCCAAGTAAAATTACCTAGTCGTTCCACTGCTAAATTATTACTTGATTATCGTACCTGGCTAAGTGCAACCGTACGCCGAGTTTCGACTAATTAAACGCCGCCGGTCGAATTATTAGTCCGCAGCCCGCGTGCCTCGCCGATTTAAATGTAATTAACAGTGAGTTAATTAATCGATCGATCTTCGCCGATTCCGTTCGACGCCGTATCGCCCCGTTGCAGCTCCCAGCTCTCGCTTTCTTCCTCGCCAGTATCTCGGGAACGCAGAAATTATTGCTCGATATTAGCCGATGCGTTTCAATGATCGAATATCTGCTGATTAACGAGGCGACACGGATATGACGGTGATCACGCGTTGTTCGGATGTTTTCCGGGCCTAATTAAAATACCTGCGACTCGAAACCGTCGAATTCGCGAGATCGCTGAAATTTCTACGCATTCGTGTGTACTGTACCTTTGTACGGTTCTCCTCGGGCCAAAAAAGTTCACTGGAACCCTCCCGTCCCTGTGTCCGTGGGATTTACTCGCGAAGAACGCCGGCAGCCGCGGAGCGAGACGCATTCAAAAAAGGAATTGAAAAGAAAATAATTTTCCTGTCGCCTGGCGACAAAGCATCTTTCCGTCGGGCCTCGAAAAGACGATTTTAATGCGAGCTATCGACCCGGGCAAAGAGCAGATTTAAAAGTGTACCCTTAACCCTAGATAGCGATCACAATTTTTTTGCGAACCGAATCTCATGGCAGAGTAATCAAAAATATAACAGACCGTTTACCAATAATTGCGAGAATTAATTTTTGTCACGAGAGACGAATTCGGATGTGGTCCATTTTTGCGGACTGAATCTCATGGCAGAGTAATCAAAAATATAACAGACCGTTTACCAATAATTGCGAGAATTAATTTTTGTCATGAGAGACGAATTCGGATGTGGTCCATTTTTTCTCGCTTCGGTCACGATCGTTTTATCGGTACCGAGATATTGTCTCGTCGATCTGACGTGTTACACATGCGAGCGCGTCACGCGAACCCTGGATTTCTGATTCCTGGTCGCAATTAAACTCGAGAGTGCCGGCTGGGCGAGGGAGGACCAGCCGGTATTAATCGTGGGGACGATGTCGACGAGTGATTTCTTGCCGCTCACGTCCCTCGCGTTTTCGAGGAAACAACAAGTCCCGTTTCTACCTTTTAAGTTTCTCCCTCGATAACGAAACAAACAGAGATCTCTATAGTAGTTTACCGCAAGGAACCGTAGAAAAGGGTAGTTAGCAGTGATTACTTCCAGCTGCAGATCGGCGAGATAGTAGTTCAGCCGGTAGTAGAGTTAATCAGATGAATAATAAATATTACAGAATATTTTATTATATGAAGTCTGTTAATAACTTTGTAACTGAAATATGAAAAATAGTAGAAAAGTTCGATCAAGATATTCTGCGACGAAATATAAAAATCCTTAATTCATTTCTTCTCTTTCCGGGCGTAACTTATCGCGAATCGAATCTTGGGTGCGAGTCTTAACCGATACCGGAGCGAATGTGACTTAAATCTCTGGCAGAAATTTTACAGGCCAAAAGAGAACGTAGAGAGGGCTCGAGATCGGAATACTTAATGGGCCGTTCGCCCAATGTTCTCTCCGCGAAAATATTGTTTCTCCACTCGCGCGTGCCACGAAACGGCCAAAGAATATCGTTGCGCTTCTCCTTTCGAGAGAACGATTCCAACGATCCAACAGGAACGAGAGAAATTGCTTAAAATCCGTACCGCTCGCGCATTATCCCGATTATTAACAATTCAGTCTCCTGAAAAAAAAGGAAACGTTTCGCTCCTCTTTACGCGAAGGAACACAGGGGATTCTTAATAAGGTCGAGTGGTTAGGGATGAAATCAAAAAGGACCTCGGCCCAAGTTAAATTGAATCGCGTAACAAATTGCGAATGAATTATTCATAGAACCGTGAAATATCCGGCCGATATCCAGCGTATAATTCCGACCGTAGGACTTTTGCGAATTTCATTAAATCGATCATCATCCCCATGGATGAAGCTCGAGAAGAGGTTCGACGAGCGTTCGAACTTTTCTTGCCATCCCGCGGAATTTTCCCTGTCGGGCCGCGAGAAGAAAAAAAAAGAAACGAGGAGGCAGAAAATTACGTCGGGGAAAATCTCGAGATAGAGAAGGAAAAAAAAAGGAGAGATAGCGGGATGCGAGAGACACGCTGAAAATGACTGGGTACGTCTATCAAAAAACGATTCTATTGTCGAATCGAACGCGTCCCGTCTCGTTCCTGTCCGGAGCAGACGCTTAAATCGAGATTAAATCCAATTAAATTCCTCTCTGCGCACACCGGTCCGGGCATCGAAATTTTCCAAATCTGACACGGCCATTCTGTTTTGTACCGAGTTCATTTTGCGGAGGAAGAGGTATTGCACGATACAGATCGCTGCAAGTCTATCGAATCGTCTTTAGAATACGATTTCGCCGAAGGATATTGTACCGATGGATGAATCCAGGATTTTTCTTACGAAATATTCTGACAAATAATTTTCTAAATGATATTCGAGAGCTCGTGACGTAACGCTGATTTTCATAAAAGGAAATAAGAACGGGAACGTTCAGGCTTACGTAACGATTGATACTTCCATCTTTTCTACTCTTCTAAATAGTGAACTCGCTGTAAAAACAGACGGGAAGTAAGAAAATATAAAGAGAGTTGTTCAGCTGTCCGCGATCAGTTTCATCCATTCCGCGTCCACGCGTATGAAAATGGAGAGGAGGGAACATCCATTAGGCGTGCGTCTCAAAGGATCAGCGAGAAGCTTCAGGATTCGTGACGAAATTCGTTTTGAAAAACGTTCGTCAAAGGCGACGGTGCTTTAATTAGGACCCGAAAAGGTACGACTTCAGCTAACTTCAACCCCGAACAATTCTTCTATGCACCGTTTAATCCAACTTTGTTGCACGCAAGTTTTTTCTCCTAAAATACAATCTCGCCCGTTCCCTACCGGTCCCCGGGGAGCGGAACTTTCGGTACGCGAGGTGGGATTGTACGAACGATAAAAGGAGGACGAACTTTACCTTTTATATTGTCGCTAGAGGTACACAAAATTATCGGCGCGGAAGAGTGAAACTGGTCGCCGTCGAGGAGTTGAAAGTTTTCCTGCCCGGCGATAGAGTATGTATCGAAGTTAACTTTCAGCTGGAACCACCGGTTCGCCCCGTAAACTTCGTATTTTATATTCGGCTTTTAGTACTGGGGGAAATGAAGAATTTTCTCGACCGAAAGTCTCCGAAAATATAATATTCTCTTTCGAAGAATTTCATTGCGATCCTCTAATTATAGTTTACCAAAAACGAAATGAAATTAGTTATTGAAACTTTATTTTTCGTAACAATAACTATTAGGAGCAACATACCTTTTATCATTCAACACTAGATTGCTCTAAGAAGTCATTTTGACTGCTTGTTAGTTTCAATTAGAAAAAAGATTATGTATATAATGATACAATTCCTTAGAAATTTTTTTTATTGTCAACATTTACTAGTAACCTGTTTTATAACTGTAAATAATATACAAAAATATTAAAAATTAATTTTAAATAATTTTCTCTACACATTAGTTACTCTTTCACAATGAAGTCATTTTGACTGCCTTTGGGCAATATAGGTGTGCACTAAGTTTCAGTCTTTCTAGTGTTAAATATTGAAATATGCTTTTGACGCTTCGAATAATTTTATGCATTTATGATTTCTAAACATTCTATTTCCTTACGCGTAACCCGCGATCCAGTAATTAAAATGATTATACTGATGCGCGCGCGTTTGGTATTGGAACCTCGTGAAAGGTGTGATAGAATTCGCCGTTTCGTACAATTTTCCGTCCCACTCGCATTGAAACGATATCCGGTTTAATATCGGAAGTATTTTCGGCCCGGTCCAATTTATGAGTCGTCGTAGACGAGGTGCTCGCACACCATAGATATCCCGCAAACGAATCGTCGGGCGCGCGGTGCGCGAGGCTTATCTTTTAACACGACTGACCAGGTAAATCAATAGAGCCGGTAGAGCTTG
>SHCU01000032.1:224615-239373 GCA_004307685.1 Ceratina australensis
GCCTACGAAGAAGGAAACCGACGAGCTACGAACTTCGATGAAAAAATAAATGAAATCGAAGTTCTCTCTTGTACGTCATTCCATTTACATTACCACCGTGCATACTTTGCAATGTTTATAAATCAATTATCACTTTCTTCTAGTCAATTTACCGCGTGACCTCCGAAGTTCTTAAAATAATCTACCTGTTAAAAGATAGAGAGAAGTATAGCACGGGTCTAAGGAAGCTTTCTCGATTACGTTATCTACAGTTATTTTCGACTGAACGAACGCTATTAATAGCCGGGGTAGGGAGGTATCTAATCGAATGTCCACGTAAATACGCGGCACGAGACGAGGGTGTCGATTGAAAAAGGATTTTATCAATGGTGGGTAGCCCGTAGCGTTGACCTTGGCCCGCGGGAACGCTACATGCAATCGCGTTTCATCGAACGACCCACGAAGGCTTTCGAAGTATGTAATACGTTCTGATAGAACCCCCCGGACGACGTGCTT
Source organism: Ceratina australensis (assembly GCA_004307685.1). Lineage (NCBI taxonomy): Eukaryota > Metazoa > Arthropoda > Insecta > Hymenoptera > Apidae > Ceratina > Ceratina australensis. The sequence continues at coordinate 225,111 of SHCU01000032.1, forward strand.
TCGCCTGTCAACGAAATGGCAAGTGTCGTGCTAAAATAACGTTCCCATACGACGGAGAATCGTGTATCGATCAAAAACGGAGCGCCGAGCTATCATACCGAACGCTTCGCCGATGACACGAGAGATACTAATATCCTTCTTATCGCAGAAATTGTTGATTTTCGAAAAGATGTTACGCGAAAGGAGCTTTGCGAGAAAACGAGATTTGTCGAAATGTCCGCGACGTGAAATGCGACGGGATGGACAATCGTCTTTCGTATCGACAATCGATTGGATATCATCGAAAAAATAGAGAGGAGACGCTTTGTGTCGGGGAACGAGAGGATGCAAACAAAAGTTCGGTCAGCCGATTTCTAAATCGATTCCGCCATACCCTCGCGCGGGTCCTCGAATGGCTCGCGGTGACCTACGACCTATAACTAGACGAAAATCGAGCCAGAAGGGGAACGCACGATACGAATAAAAAAAAAGAAATCATCGGCCGAGACTCGTTCGAATGGCGGCGCTAATTCGTTTTCGTTACGGACGATTCGCCTCTTGCGCATTGGACGCTGTTACCGTGTATCGAGAGAGGCACATTGGTCAAAAGCCTGCTCCCTCGAAAGAAGAAGCTGTCGCGCAGCGATGCACGCGACGGGAATTCATAAAGGGTTAACGCGCGAACCTACACGAACGAATATTGACGTTTAATGATATTCTCGAGCGTTAAAGCGTACCGATCAAAGCTAATGTAATGAAAATATTATCATAATATCGCGATATAATGTTATAACATCGCACAATAACGTTTTCATTACGCGACTAATAAAGGCTCGCTGCTGCCCTGAGCAAAATGTCCACTAACTGTCACTACGCAGATATAATACCAGCTGATTCCGGTACGTGTAAATATTAAATCTCATTGTAGCCTGTTAACTCGGTTGGGACTCCGACTAAACAAATTATCCTTGTCGTCTCCTACGGACGAAATTATAATTACCACCCGGCGGCAATTGGATCGATTAAAAAACAGACAGAAAGGGAATAGAATCGAATGAGAACACAGAGCGAACACAATTGTTCAATGACACGAATCTAATCCAGAGAATTTGAATCGAGCTTCCAAGAAGGGTAATTATCTGACCGTGTTCCCGTCGCAATCGCGCATTGTCCGCGAAATTCCCGCTGATTACCGCAATTGTACCGGCTCGTAATTTTTCGAGGGCGCGCGCGGCTAAAGGTTCAAGCATTGTCTGAAACAATGGCACGGGGAAAAAAAAATGCGAGCCGGGGCGGTGGCTGCGGGAGTCAGGCTTTCGAGTATCGATTCCATCGTATTTTATCATGACAAGAGGGAACGTGTTTCAGCCCGGACTGCTACAATTATAATGCAACTTTTATCCGTCGCGACATTTGATCTCAGATTAACCGTTGGCTTGTTTCACGTTTGATATTTACACACCGAGTTGCTGCACAAACGAAATCCACGCCGTTCCAATATGTCAAACTTTGATATTTCTAGTTGCCAAACGAAACCTTACGCCGCGGGAAATTTCACGGGTTACACTGCTAACTATTTATAATACCGTTTCGCCGGCACGGCTAATGTCAGCAACTAATTACGTTCAATTACCAGGGACCGGTTAATTAAAACTCTTAATTAATCACCCCCTAAGCATCGTCGTCGCGATGTGGCTTCCGCGCCTCTTCAAACTTTCATACGTTCCAACGCATCTGCCATGAGCCATAAGACTCTAATCGAATTCCTATTACGAGACTCTACGAACAATTTTATCCGGGATCGTTGAACAATTTCAATAATCCGACTGCTAACTTGTTGGAATAATCAATAAAAATTGGGCCCATTAACGTTGAACAGATGAATAATTTTTAGACAGCTCATCCTTTGCTGGTTATTTGAAATCCTCCATGAGCCATAAGAATCTAATCGAATTCCTATTACGAGACTCTACGAACAATTTTATCCGGAATCGTTGAACAATTTCAATAATCCGATTGCTAACTTGTTGGAATAATCAATAAAAATTGGGCCCATTGACGTTGAACAGATGAATAATTTTTAGATAGCTCACCCTTTCTGGTTATTTGAAATCCTATCTGACCCGGATAGACCTGTAAATCGCCGGCTCGGTCCGTCGCCCCAACTTCTCGAGTGTTTATCGATTCGAGACAGGAGGGGCGAGTGCGAGTGTCCAGATTTAAATACCCGACGCGGTGCACCCTGGTATGTGGCACAGACAGCGCACTGCCAACGGAGAAATAACGAGTTTGTTCACCTGTCGCGATTATTTGGACTGCTCCTCTCAGAGTCTCTTCTTTTGTGTCAAGAATCAGAAAATGTGCATCCCGTGGAAGTTTACGATCGATAAAAATATACACTGTTTCCCGTGGAGCATGAATGATTACGCAAAGAATTAAGAATATACGTGAAAGAGACCTTGTGTTTTATAAAGTTTTAATTGGATGACCAATTTGAGATTTGATCTCGAAACAGTTTTAATAGAATCTCCAGTGGAACTGAACAGACTCATTTGCCTTCTTCTAAGATTGTACTGTGAATATCTAGCAATTTAAAAACTGACTATAATAGAACTAAGACCTACAGCAGTAGTACAAAAGTATAGTGATTGAATCGTCGACGACCTCGTAACTGAGACGTCTCTCGTATCGCGAAACGAAATTTGGAAAGTTCGGCTGAAGCACCGAAAAGGCAATGGAATTATTTCGAACCTGAGTAGTATGTATGTACACCTCAAATAATGCCTCATCGCTTGAAAACTTTCCGGAACTGGTAGTATTTAATATACAATCAAATGTATCTCTCTCCTCCTATAAATGGAAAACCCATCCAGTTTCTAGTTTCAAGCATTGAAATACAACCCCGCCACTCAGGTCTTCCTTTCTGATGGGCTGTTCGCAACTGTTATGCTTCTCTTTGCCATTGCTACCACTTAACGAATCGAGCGTTGCATGAAAAAGCCCTCTCTGAACGTTTTCGACTATAAAATTCGCCTTTGAGCCCGTCGTTATAAACTTCTACGAATTGAAGCATATTATAAATTGTTTCATAATTAATCGAACACGATCATAAAAATAATGCATAAAATATCATAATAATGATATTACAAGTGAGAAGCCTGTGACAAAGAAATGCCAATTTACAGACAATCAAAATTTGCTATCGATAAGAAATAACAATTTCGCGCCTCCTTAATATATTATAATAACGGATTAAGAAATTCAACTGTAATTTCGTCGCCAATTTTGCGAGCTTCGTGATCGTACGTCAGGCTAATTTTACACGGAGATGCTTTTGAAAGGTTACTCGAAACTTTGCCAGCGAGTTTTAGCGAGAAAGTTATCGCGGCCGTTGCAACGCGATAAGAAACGAACTACCTGGATTGAGAGACCCGTTCAGGAAGAGGAATCTCGTTACAGGGTGTTGCGTGTCCACGCGTGCGTTGAATTTTATTTACACTTACATTCTAGATTTACCCTGTTACTCTCCTAATTGACGTTCGATTGTATTCCGATGCCGCAAACAAATTAGCGTATTCAACGCGAGGAGATCAAAGGACGCGAGATGCAAATCTAAAAAGGATTCTCTGTAAAGAGTTCTTAAAAGAATAGCGGGACAAGAAATATAACACTCGAGGCCAAATAAAATATTCGTCGGAAGCGAAGTCGATTTAAATTCACGGCATAAATTTCCATGGAGGAGAAAGGAAGGTTACTCAAGAGACGAGTTTGGTAACTCCGCAGACAACGCGCGCTACCCCGTCTAGCTGCTCCTACGTCGCGTTATCCCTTCGAATTCGCGTCTCCGGTATCCTCGGATTTGTTCAGAGGGAAAATTTTAAAATACATGGCGCATTATTTTTTCATTATCTCTCGAAAGCGAACAAAGGAATATTTCCCGTGCGATGAAAATGGATGGCACGGAAAATGTTCGCGGCCGGGTAGTTCGGCCAAGGTGGCTCGCGGTATTCACGAATTCTCGCCAAACGCGTCGATTTTTGCAGCAGACGTCGCGCGCAATATCAACCTCCGCGGAATATTAAACCCATCGGCGTTCCCGATGTCCTGCAGAATACGCGGCTGCACTCGAATAACTTCGCCAATTAAAATCTAGGTCGTTAAACGCTCGCCGTGGCATCCCGGGCCGAGGGCATGCTTTGCCATAAAACCTCGTAACCTTCTTTCCGTTCCAAATGGAACGCTTTCGGCCGCTGATAACGAGTCGCCTCGAAATTAATCGACTTCTCGTTTGCAAAGTTATTCCGCTATATCCAATCAAGATTTATTTACTTCTCACTTAAGCTAAAACAAATTGCTGAACGAGACAGTTTCTCTTACATCCCTTCGAAATATCTTAATCTTAAAATAATAATTTAATAATATATCTTAATCTTAAAATATCTAAATCTTAATCTTAAAATAAGAAAATTCAATTAGCCCTTTGCACTCATCAATTTTTACCGTTAATTTTTAATGAATCTTCATAGATTAATATATTAAATTTATTATTAATTTTCTCTTCCGACTGTTTTACAATTAAGATACATCTGTACGGACTTTATTTTATGAAATAGAACTGTGAGTCACCTTTCGAGCGCAAAGGGTTAGAAAATTAAATATAATTAATATCGTTTCCACGTTATGAGTAAGTAAGCTTTGTAAACTTTGCAAACGGAAGACGCTATTATCGGTACAAGTGAATCAGGTCGCGCATCGTAAACTCGTTTGGCGTAACACATGGAGGACAACGTTTACTCACCATCGACGCCACGACGACAGCTTCGGGTAGCCCTTCATGATGGACCATGATAGAATTATCCAGTTCGTTGGCCGGCCTTTCTGCTCGTGCCTTTCAAGGATGGCGAAGATAATTTTCCTCGTGGCAAGTGTCTCTAACGTTTGTCGGTGAATACGCGTTCGCTCTTTGAGGTTCTAACGTAAAACAACTGAAACATGTAATAACGTGGTTGTAAGTTTCACGCTCGTAACAATATATGTAATTGAAAAGCTTTTCAACCTCGAAAAGACCTTCGCTCTTTCGCCCGAACCTCGTAAGCACCGTTAATTAACAAAATTTTCAATCTATGAAAACTTTCCGCAATTTCCTCCGCTTTCTTACATCACTTATAAACCCGGTCGAGTTACTAGCTCGGAGCAAGGTAACATCTGGACCGCGAGAAACGCAAACGGGGATATCTGTTCTCCTCGAGGCGTAAGGGATGTTCCGCGGAATTTAACCGCGGAAATAAGAACGGACCGCTGTCGGAAGAAGCCGGAGTGGTAACGTAATTAACGAATCGCGCTATTGGGAAAGCTTGTTTTCCGGAATTAGCAGCCACGGCGAGCGGGCCAAATGTTGGAATTAACAACGCCGGTGTTCGCGATTCGTTCGAAAGTTTCACGCAAGTTCCGAGAGTCTCGAAAGAATTACTAATATTCTCGCCGAGATCAGCTAAATAGACGGAGATTATCTAATAAAGACCATCGCGTGTGTATACGATACGTGGGCTTCTAACAAATAGCATGTCGAACTCAATATACGAATATAAATATAATATAAGAATTATTTATATATATTATATAATAATATATATTGTATGTGTTATAATATATTAAGTCGTTCGGAAAGTAATTTCGCTTGTAATATAACGGGAAAAAACGAAATTACTTTCCGAGCGACTTAATATGTTGTATATATTATAAATTAATATATATTGTATGTAATAATATATTGTATATATAATATAATAATACAATATAAGAATAATATTGTATATATTACTTACATTCATCGACGAAACAGCGAGCCGAGTTACCGAGACCGTGTGGAGGACGCGAAAGACTGATCGCCAAATTGATCGAATGACTAAGAAGCGTCACTTGTGTAACCCCACGCGTCGGTGACCGCATACAAAAGAAATTAGAAACATTATCGAGCACGTACAGCCACGGACAATTATTCTTGGCCCACGTCTACGTCCCGTAGAGGGCAAATCTTCGATTGTACACATAACGAATAATTGTCCGTAGCTGTACACCTTCGGCTTAATTATTATTAGCTAGTTGCAGCTTGTGTTTACGTTTGCACGTGCACATAGTAGATGACCAAGAATAATTGTATATAGGTGTATCTATCACTATCACTTGCTCGTTATTATTTTGTCCTTCGAAACAAAATTACATATCGTACTATCTGCGTACGTAGACATTACTCATATCACTGATTCAAGCGACTAACGTTCTACTATGACAATATTTCACGGCTTAATTTCAGATCAGTCAGTAACGCGGCAGGGAACGTTGTTGCAGTAATTAAATCAGTTCGAGAAAGAGACGTAGCATGCATATATTCAAAATCGAGAGCGGACGGAGAGGCAGAATTGTCCGCGCAGTAATTATGCGAATCCGTTTATCTGATCCTGCGAACCGAGCAGCTGCTCACCGTCGGTGATTTAGTATTAAAACAATTCGTTGAAGGAGCCGATTTCTTCGCTGATAAACGCGTACCTCTACTTATGTTTTTATCGGAACTACATTCGGAGATATTCGTAACGTTGCTATCGAAATGAATGCGAATTAACAATAATGACGGTGGATAATTTAATTTCGAGTTTACCGTGGAAACGTATCGAACAGCGGCCGAGGGGGAGAGAAATGAGAAGTAGCGGAAAAATTGAATCGGAAAAATTCATTGAATATTGGAAAATGTGCTGATTAATCGGGTACGAGGCAGGCCGAGTTTCGTGGTTCGAACGGTTCCGGGCTTCTCGCGGAGGAATCATAAATATTATTTCTATTTCTCTTTCGCGACGATCCGCGACAAGAATGAAAGAGGAATAAAACAGTTTTCAATGTGCGTAACTTTATAACATAGCAGGATTTTCCTCGAGGGAGCGGAATGTTTCCCGGCGGGGAATAACTTTTATTCGAATCGAGCACCGCGAAACGTACCCTGATACCGTGAAATCGCGAAACGCATTAAGGAAGACAAATAGATAGAGCTTGAAAATAGAAGAAAAATGATCCGCACTCTCCCCTCTGTGTGCGCATATGCACAGCATCGTCGTCGGTTCTCTTTTTAATTTTCATCTCGCTATTCATGCTTGAACTTTTTTTTTGATCGTAGATATTGTTTCCGGAACAATGAAAATATTTATACGGCTTTCATCCTGTTTTCGCGTTGCGCATCGATTGAACAAACCGTGTAAAAACGGCCGATTTTACGGAAAATAAAACGGTTGACCTATGCGCGCGGAACAATGCGATACATATTTATTCGCGTCGACGCGAAAAAATGGGAATATGATTCTAATAAAATAGAGAATAAAATTTAGTTACTAATCGTTCTTACATTTTCCCACCCGATCGCGTTACACGTTGTACATCTCAGATTACGAGCGATCGATCCCACGTATCGTGCACCATCGCCACGAAGAACGATAGGGTTACAAGATTATGATAACGTGGTGCGCATAATGGGCCGCAGGATTTACCGGCTGAACTTGTTCCGCGACTATAAATGAAATTTCTTTTGTGACCGACATCCGATTAGTTCGATAATCTCGAACTCGGCCGGCCGGCTATTTTCCCGAACGTCCATTGTGTAACGAGAGAATGAATATAATAATGCAACGACAGATGCGAGAGCGTTTAATCGTAAACACGAATCTGTTGATAATATCATCGCATCGCGTGTAACAATGAAAGCTTTCTAGTCTTTTCATTTACGCGTCGCATAAAGCGAATGACGATTGCGAACCCGAATTAGATTCGTTTAATAAAATAGTAGGTATCAGTAGTTTGTTCGTTAACTATTAAATCAGAAATGATTCGATGCGATTCGAAGTCGAGATCGGTGTTTACCGCAATTACGGATGCGTGGGGATTCGGAAATTCTAATTACAAGAATTTCGCGTCGTAGCAAATCGTTTGTGTGCCGTTCGAAAACGGCTGCGGCTGCCTGTTTGCCAGGTAAACGATTGCGCCTGATACCTTCGTGATACAGTCAGTTCGCCGTGGCATCTTCGAGACTACGCAAACAATTGCTACGAACCGCTTCTCCCCGAGAAGAACGCGAAATTAATTACACATATCTCGAAAATCAATTCAATGATAAGTAAATGAGAAACAAATCAAGTATATTTTTTTATCATTCGAAGATTATCTGTGATTTGATATCTTGATATTCCTCTATCGTAAAACAATATCGTAAAACACGCGACGAATTTTATCAGAAGACATTACAAACGACACTGGAATATGAAACACATTTTGTCAAGGAGTTGTTTTCGAGCTCAAATATTTCTCGTACCTTTAGAATGCAGAGCCACGAGACGCTGAACAAGCAATATCCGGAAATTCGTTTTTCACACGGAAGTGGAATCGCAGAGTTTCTGCCACAAAGACAAACCCTTATTGAATTGTTATTCTTTATCCGATTTGTAACTAACGGAAAAGTAGAGAAATACGGTTCCTCTTAACTCGCTTCCGGTTTATTCGACTGGTGTAACGACATTCATTGCCGGTATAATTCGATTCGCGTCGCGGAGCCGTGTCTATTTGTGGAATGAAAACTGTCAGAGGATGACCGGCAAGAGATAGGACAGGAAGTGCAAACTATCTTGGTCAACGACTGCACCCTTTCGAGAGGGTGGCTACCCTGTTTTACTAGCACGCTGCCGCGGATGGCTTAATATCCTGTTCCCTGAATCACATGCTACATTTTATTAAAACCTTCTCCTCGTCGTTTCAGACACTCTGGTTAAAACCTATTTAACGTACAAGGCGGATGAAAAGCAAATTATTTAAATGACGAAACGATTGCAAACTAAAATGACTTATCAACTATATCGAAAATCGTAGAGGAAACTTTATGTATATCAATTTTATTTAAACAATATCCGTCTCATTTAATATAATACAATACATCTTGTTCCGCTCCGCTATTCACGCTCGCGCCGCTCATGCTAATAATAATCTATCAAACCGTGCATATTTTATTCTCTCAGACTTTTGTCTTCCCTCCCCTCCTCTCTTTCGTTAAATCTCTAGCATAAAAATACGAGCATAATTTGAGAAATTCTTTCACACGTACACACTCTTTCCGGGTCCACATTTATTTTTCGTTTTAATTTTGCCTCATTTTCGTCACCCTAGCTAATTTGGAAAAATGCCATTTGCCAGTCTTTCAAGAAATATCGTAATTGAGCCGCGCTGAGTTCCATCCTCGATTTCCGCGAGGTCTCCCGTGCTTCAAGAATAGGTCGCCGGTGATCGATAAAAGATAAGACTCTCTTTAAGTTCTTTACATACCGGCCTAAGTAACTATTCCACGACCTTCCGTCGTCTCAAGAAAGTAAAAGAAGGGAAGGGGTTCGATCCATCGCTACGATACGACGGAAGTAATGCTAACCGAATGCACAACAGTTTTTCGTAATACGTACATCGAAACCAGGTTGAACCAGGAAGAAGCTCGAAATTTTATGTCACTGGTACGTTTCGCAGAGACACGAGGAGGACGGGATTTTTATAGGAAGTATAACTTCAGAATGAGATAACAAATCTTCGTAAATAAAAATTTGTAGGGAAGTCTCTCTGTTTTACGACGATGGCGTTCGTGCCGGTAGCGTGGTACTCGGAATCAAATCAGCGAAGTTCAGTCTGACCAGTGACGGGTGATAACTACTTGCGACGCCTGGGAGACCCTGAACTCTGACAATTGAAGCGCTTCCTCTTTCCCTGACAGATGACGTTAATGAGAACTGTGACAACAAGGCAATGATAACATCCCATACAATCTGTATCACTGGCTGAATTATCGTACGCGTAACATACATGTACATATAGGCACACACATATAGATGAGTTGAATGTAACGCTTTATGTGTAGTGTAATGTGTACGGTGTCAAAAGAATTGTATACACGCGGATCAGGGCGACACATGTTTTCCTCTCACTCTCTCTCTCTCTCTCTTACTGTCACTCTTTCATAATAATGTTTCATCGTTCTCTTTAACTACCTTTTTTTGTCGTTTTTATCAAAGAGTACCCTTATGCTTACGCTTGAATAAAAATAAATATTTTCGATTGTGTTTCCTAGAAAAATTGTTGTTGCAAGCTATACTCGTTATTATAATACCTACCTAATATACTTATGGATTACGTTAAGTATTCTTAAACGTTAAACGACCGGCCTGGCCCATTCGTGACTGGTTTACGCGATTTCAAACGAAACAAAAAGGAAGAGACGATGGAGCATGGTAACGGAGAACGAGCTTCTCTGTCTCGTGATCGATGTCTGGTTTCAGTTACGTAACCGTTATTTCATTTTTCAGTTCTGAATCGTTCCGCGTTTAAATCAGGCCCTGGATACTTGAGCAGTCTCATGTGTTCCTCGAGAGCCTTTGAAGATTTCGGGAGGCACTCCGACTCAAACGTTTTATTAGATTAACTCTAGAAATTCTCACTATCCAAGGGCCTAAAAATAAATTTCATCTCCACAATGGGCGCGTAATTCTAAACAGTTTCCATCCCGTTCCTTCGATATTAAACAGAAGTTCACGTTTCCTTTGGCCAAGAATCAACGCGACACGGTTTAGCCTCGAGTCAAACGATGATACCTGTCGGGTTGGCTAATTTCGATAGAGCTCGAAGACGTTCAGGAAACACCTTGGTTTACTCTATGTACATCCAACGCTATAATCGCCTAAGCTTACGAACTAATGATCTACCTGGTCTAGTTTATGTAGACTATGACTGAATGTTGACTTATTGACCAGAGAACATCCCTTCGCGATCATTATTTATTTCGCCTTCAACCCTTCCGACGCATTCCCTTCCTCTAGATCGAGTTTCTTTTTAATTCCTTGGACGAATTAAAGGAGCATGGGTTAATCCCGGGTAGGGGATCTCGTCACATGATACTGGCATATGCGACTCGTGTATGAACAACAATGGTGTGCGATTCCACTCTAATTCAGGATCGAACAAACCCCATGCTGCTGGGTAATAATCTACGAACTGTGATTCCGCGATATGCATTCGAAAATTTTTCGTAACGTCAAAGATTGAGAGTACAAAGTATGAATTGTGCTGTACATTTGTATCCCTACCCAGCTTCCCTTGCGCTTTCTTTAAAAAAATGTCCCAATTTTGAGGAACTTGTAAAGAAAGTCGTTGTTCCGTTTATTTTATTTTAATGCTAAAAGCTCGTTTCACCCCGAAATTAGAGAAGTTTCTTTTTTTAAAAAAAAGCGAAGAGAAAGCCGTGAAAGTGTTAAGAAGATTTTCTCAGTCTGCAAAGAGAGAATTTCAAGATAAGAGGTCTGCCAAGTAATTTGGTGCCAACCGGAGACCCAAATGTCGTAATGAAACATTATGAAACAAAGTTGGAAAGTTTGGTGGGTGCTCGGGAACTGATGCCAAGTACCGACGAAACTTTGCCCGGTAGAAATTCTTTAAAATGCTGAAACGCAAGCAGCAAGGGATTTCAGACGATCAAGTGTCTACTAATCGTCTACGCTCGAAGACAGATAGATTATGGAAATCAGATGGGAACAGATAGAAGTTGGCAGTATCAAGACTCGACAAATGCAACAGATGAAAAGAGAGGAGGAGAGGGATAGAAGAATACCGGTAATCGAAAACTGAGTATAGCCCTCAAATAATGTTCTTAAAAATTCTGTTACAGTTGCATCAAATGCTTCCCGCATACGACTGAAAACGCTTGCCCAAGTACTTGAAGCATAAGAATCATTCACGGAAGAAGAATATCTACATGAAGACTTACAAAATAATCTTTGAAAGCAATGGAAAAGTGTATCTAAGGTAGTGTTGAGCAATATATCCAATGCACTCCTATTCTTCGTTATTAAATATAACAAAACATTTATACGTCGATTAATTATGTACACGTAATTATAAATTCCCGCCCGAAGCACAATAAAAATTCGCGATTAAAAAAAGGAGGTAACAGGATAAACCTGTCGCTCTGTTAAGAAAGAAAAAAAAACAAATAAAAATAAAACAGATGTATAAAAAATTAAATTATCTTTACGGTAATAAAATGTACACTACGTCCTAAGCGGATGCAACCAGGACGCGGATAAAGGACAAGAATAAATAGCTCTTTCGTTTCTCTTAGGTGGATCGTAATGCCTTACGGTAACTTCGTCGCTCACTGACGCGCCGGTTGCACCCTCACAAAAAATAGAATTAAAGAAACTCGATGAGTATTACATGGTAAAAATAAAATGCATTGCACTCGATCCGTGCTGTACAGAATATTTAAAATAAAAAAGAGAGAGAAAAAGGAAAGACGCCTACGTCGCTCACATTCTCCCGAACGAAAACAATGACGACGCTCTCGGTGGTGTTTTACATTGATCATCAAAATAATTACAAGATTGTCTGCTCGATAATGTGCAAATAACAAACTGGAAGAGCTGGTCATATTATAAACAAATAACAAAAGAAATTGGGTAGAAAAAGAGTTGTTGGAGTCCATACGAAATGGACTTTCATTTATTTGAGACATGTAGTTTATTTAACGAGCAGAAGATCGTCTAATTATTTTGAGCAGCGTGAAAAACGGTTCTTCGCGCGCGTTGAAAACAACAGTCGTTTGCAAAATGAAAGTAGACAACCCTTTCCATACATTGGAAACTCTGTTCGTGTACTCGGTAAGTGCTGGAGGTTTTGAAAAACTTTTTTCCGCTGCTTAACGTGGAAAGGCTTTTTACCTCGTTAAGTGAAACGCATGATTATGGTAGATATCTTATGATCAGAACTGCCTTCATACTCGGAGCAATAAGTAAAAAACGTGAGATCAATGTGAAATTTCGCAAAGGAAGTAGCCGTGTCGTTTATCGCAAACAACGGGGACATGCGCATAAATGAGCAATAACGCAAATGAAAAATTAACCACAGCCACGTCTAAAATATATACGTTCGTTTGTCTTTTCTTTCTCAATTCGATACTTGAAATTTTACGAAGTACGTGAAACGACCAGCACCGCTGTTCTTTCAGCGAAACGAAAATAAGGATTATCGCGATTCATACAACTTATTGCAACGCCCACATACTTTGTTTTCTTTTTTCTCCTCTAACTTCGTTAATATTAAAATTACGTTGTGCGCTACGCGGTCGAAAATACGCCATCGCTTTAAAAAGAATTCCAAATCAAAACGTCCTGCTCGTTGATAAATAACTTTCGAGCGTGTAGCGCATCTTTCCCTATGGAAATGGATAGAGACGCGATAGCGAAGAACAAATTGACATCTATGTTTCGTCGTTTTATAGTCATTTTCGGACAAGTTAGTAGACAAATACTCGCTGACGATGTTTTGTATCATTTCACTCGGTAGTAATGAAAAATCCTTTGGCACAAGATATGTATATATCGAATACGAAGATAACATGAGAATGAGACGATCGGGAAAATGTTCACGCCTCTATTCATTTCCATAAATTTAGAATGAAACGTTTACAACTTACGATGAACGAATGCACAATTCAAAATGATGTTAGTCCTTTGTCACTCGCTCTCAGTTCTCCGGCATCCGTACCTTCGAACCGATGTATATCTGTACAGATTTCCTCCTGCGTTATGTAATTTCTTCGGATAATACAGTCACACACGTATTTACAAAAACTTTACAAAACGAAGAATGAATGTTACGTTCGTATTGCAACTGGCAAATCTAATTTTCCAGCACTCAAAACGTTGCTCCGTATCCCGGCACTGTTTAACGACCACTAGTCGGAAGTTGCGCAGAGGTCGCTGCTGCACGAGAACTCGGGTAGCGCGCGAAAATCGAAACGAGGATAAAAATGAACGCTCGTTTAAATCACCGCTGCTTCGAAGACACCTCGTCGATCACAGGACGAATTCGATTTCATTAAAATCGCGACCGATAAACGAAAATATCATACCGCCTAACAGATCTATATACAACACTGTACATCGTCACGAACGAAAGAAATCGAAGAATAACGGGGCTAACAGTCAGCCAACCGAGAATTACCGGCGAGCTTTAATGTTACTTACCACGGAAATCGGCAGAACGCAACGTAATAATCCGAGATCTTCAAACCAGCTGACTCGTCGAGTAGAACGGATGATAAATTCTCCGGGAAGATGCGTTCGTCGGGAAGTCAAAAAATTTCGTTTCACCGATCGATCGTGCGAAACAAAAAGATTCGTCGCTCGGAATTACGAAAACGAGAACGGGGGAGAAAAAAAAA
>SHCU01000032.1:241271-255776 GCA_004307685.1 Ceratina australensis
TTGCTATGGCCATTGCATTGGCAAGCTGAAATGATCATTTAGAAAGAGTGAATTACGAATTCAATTCATCTTAAAATTGAATTGTCCTATCACATAATAATAGTCTACTTACCAGGACATTTGGTAAAGTACCAACGGTCATACGGGCAAGTATCCGTGCTTTTACTGCTCGGACCGCGGGCTCCTCCCGACAAGCACAATCCTTTCCCGGTCCCGGAACCATCGTCGCACCACCCACAACCAGGATCCGAACGACATGCGGCGCAAGACAAATAAAACGTACACCATTCTTTCCCCGTTTCTGTGGGTCGGCATTTCGCATCCGTGGCTGTCCATTCTCGGCATTGTCCATAAGGGAAGCTAACAGGATACACATTTTTGTCCACGCACTTCTTCTCGTCTTGACACCAAATGCAATCGGACTCCGTGCAATTTTTGCAAGAAGTGTAATCCACGCAGGGAGTACGACAGTCTCGTTCTATGGTTAGCCTCTGAGCTTGAAGAGTTCCATTTAAAATCGTCATCTGTTGCTGTAAAAATAAATTAATTGATTCATTCCTTTTTCTAAATCCTTCACTTTCAATTTATACTTACATCGCGAACTTTTGAATGAGGTTTGCACCGATCGGGCCCATTCGACCAGGACCACATACAGTACGGATTACTGGAGCATGCGTGACATGTGTGCAACTGCAGACACTCGACGCCGGTGTGCGCGTCGCACTGGCCCAGCTTCTTAACAGCCTTGACTGGCGGTGAATTGACGTTGTCCCTGCAGATCTCGTGCGAGCAACTCTTGCCGCACCACACGCAGTTGTACGACGTTTGCACGCACGCCATGCAGTCCGTGAGCAACTTGCACAATTCCTTGTGTGATGTCATCCCGCGCGGCGGAGTTTCGTCCAAGCATCTCATGTAATTGCCATCGTGCATATCGTCCATTTGTAGCTCGTGCCGGGATATTTTAGTGATCTGCACACACCGATTCTCGCGTTTGTTCCACACGCACTTCACACCTGTCCTCGCGTTCAAACACAGACTGTGATTCGTCAAATGTTCGCAATTCCCTGGCGTGAACCTAGTACCCACAACCAAAGAGAAGTTTTGTATTATATTATTAAACTGAAGAACTGATAATAGTATACCGCCTGAACGGAAAAAGGTGATACCTGAACATGTCAGATAACATTTGTCCATTAAATCCCCCGTATATGTACATTGACTTTTCGAACACAGTTGCACTGTGTCCGTATCTAGGCAGCTCGGCCACCTCTTTGGGCATAGGAAACTGATGCCACGAATCGCACGTGACATCGTACGCAAACGTATCCGAGTAACATCTGATCTCATCGGAATGCTGCGTGTTGTTGTGCATGTTACCACCGAAAACGATCATCATCCCGCCGGAAACGAACACGGCCGTGTGGAAGAAACCAGCGACTGGGGCAGACGTGAGCAATCTCCACTCTCGATTGTTAGGATGGTAAGAGTAGAGTCTGTTAGTGAAAACTTGAGTGTTCTGCGATACGGAAATGTATCCTCCGTAAACGTAAATCAGATTTGTTAATGGATCGTAAGCGGAAGTATGACCGTATCCGCCCTTTACCGGGAAACCAATCGTCTCTACGATTTGCCATTCACGGGTACCGAAGGAGAACTCTTGAACCACGTTCAGGTAGCCGTACTGCGGCGAGTATCCAAATATTACAACCATCTTCTCTTTTCTTCCGTGAGTTTGCACTAAGGTCGCGGTGTGTCCGGCTACCTGTGTAAAATAAGACGTTAAATAAAAGCGGATGCAAACAAACGAGTTAACAGAGATAAGGAAAATACAAGTAAAACCTATTACTGTATCTACAATTCACATTTATAAAACAGACAAACGTCTAAACAAATAGACAGGTAAAAACTTTGATACTATTTTAAACCATCGTTAGAAAATTATGAAAATTCGATGAGAAAACTACACCACCTTTAAGGGACCGTGCATAGTCTTGTTGGTGTGGAAGTTATCGTGTACGGTCACGTTCTCCCAAACTTTTGCCGAGACGTCGAACGCCCAGATCTCGTTGGTCGCCGTAGAATTGGGGAGAAGACCGCCGTACATGAAAATCTTGTCGCCGAAGAGAACGCATGAGTGAGCGTACCGCGGCTGTGGTACCTTGCCCTCCACGTGAGGTGTCTCCCAAACGTTCCCATTGAAATCGTACACGTAGATCATCTTGGCGTGGTTGAAACTCTCACCACCGACCACGTATAGAGAGTCTTTCCAAACGATGGCGCAATGACTAGCCGTGCCTTCGGGTGAGAAATCTGCATACGATATACTCTCCCAGTAGCCGCGATCGCTTCTTTGGCTGCAGTCGGAACCTGAGTATACAATGAAACTTTCTCAACTGTTCCCATTTAATCAATTGCACTTTACAACTATATCGTATATCTACTTTCTACTACGAAAAAAATATGTTTAAATATAGTAAAAAAATGTACGGTGAAAACTGCTAGATGAGATACTTGAAATACAGGATCTCACCCTTGAAACCAGGGGCACAGTCGCAATGATGACTCTCGCGATTGCACTCGCCCTGCCCATAACTATGAGAGCAATTATTCGGGCAAACTTGAATGTCGCAGGCCTCGCCGGTCCACGTGGCATCGCACGTGCACACCCCGTCGATACAAACCCCATGACCGGAACAGTCGGTGTGCGAATACCTGCGAGCACCACCAAATGTTTGTATAAAGGGAACAGGAGATAGCTTGTGCAAATCTTTAAGGATACAGGCTAAACACGTGCGGATCCTAATCGACACTGTAAACACGCTCTTATCGTATTTGCACAAAGACGGGGGACAAACGTTTGCGCTCGAACAAATGTCGTCAGGAAAAATGATGAACGAGGACATGTCGGGCTGTTTTTAGAGCAGCAGTTATTGACCAAGGACAACCGGTTATCCGTGATGAAAGTTTGAATTCATAAGAGGATAGATGATATATGTCGCAGAATCGGATTATAAATATAGAAAGTTATCTGGCCCCGGTAAACAAATTAAGTCCATTTTAAGATTAAAGATATGAATTCCAAACTTCTAAATAAACTAAAACCTCGAATGAATTCGGAATGAGGTGAGGAAATAGTCAAGTAACACGGAAGAAAGTCAAGTAAATAAGAAGAGAGAAGATATAAGATAATATAATCACCTGCTGGGACAGGCATTTATTTTGTAAGTAATATTGAAGCCGCTCATGTTGTACGCGAGGTCCGAGTAGAAGTGAAGAAGCGCGTTTCCAGAACGGGCGATCACTTCCGGCACCCGGCGAGCCCTGTGGCCGTCCTTGTACATCAGGCCGGAGAAGACGGCCAATAACGGCGCCTCGACGCTGTCACCGTCGTAGATATACAATTGATCCCAGCCGCATTCTGTCGCGAATTGTTCCACGTGCATACGTATCGTGGAATTCGGGTTGCTCTCAATAAGCCAGGTACACTTCAGATACGCCGTGTAGTTGCCGATCCCGTCGTGTATGTGCCCCGTCGGCTCCGTCAATCTGCAAACAATAAAAAAAAAGTTCCGTCGATCAATTTGATTCTTGAGGCAACAGCCTGATTGATGGATTTAACGATAAGCGAAACGCCGAGCCGATAAGCCGTACCGCGAAACCACCGATCGATAATGAATCGAGATTCTTAGTGACCGTGAGATACGCAGCAGCTTAATTCAATCAGATCGAAGGATTTTCTGAAAATAATGTTATAAATTCATTTTCACTATCTGCAATTTATCTCTGCTACAGGATTGCTTGATTTCTCAGGTATATTTATAAAGCTGTGTTCTCTGTGACTTATATTCTACTTTATTAACAACGTTGGATACGTAGATGATTCACGGTCGCGATAACGATAAAACGAGGATTTGGCCGAGACAAAGCGGTGGATAAAGCGAAGAGAATGAAGTTGAATACGATAAATAAGCGTCGGGGCTGTACGGTCGAATTAAGCGTGATTAAACGATTCTAAGAGGTACCAAGTGGGATAGAAATTAGGCAGTTGATATTATTACGGTTGTATATTGATCGCAGGTCAACCCTTTCACGGTGTTCTCGGTATAAAAAGCGCTGTCGATCGATATGGTTTTTATTAAACCTAACAGAAATACACGTATAAATTAACGTGCACCAGCTTCAGGAACGTTGAGTTGATGATAATAACTCTCAATCTCTGCTCCTACTCTTGTCTCTCGCGTTAATGAGGAGGCACAGACACCGGAAGCGTCGGGTCTAAAAAGGAACTAGCGACCTCGCGAGGTGGTTCCAGTTAAAATATGCAAACGCACCTGTACGTGGAAAAAACTGAAAAGGATGGGTGCAGACGCTCGAGGAATAATAATTTCGAGAGACAAAGAACTGACCACGACGAGCTTCCTCCTTCCTGTTCCGACGATGCATCGTGGATCCACAATATCGTCTGATACATTAATTCCAACCGATGTTCAAGCATATCGTAGATAGCTGAGATTCGATGTCGCAACGACGTAGAAAGTTCAGGATTATTGACACAGCGAAAACGTGTCAGGTTGAGTGACGACAGCTTCCGCGTTGTTATTCAGCAAACCGCGCTTAGAGGGACAATCCTATCCCGAAAACGGATGCGTATTGTCGACGATGTTCACGGAATAACAATATATCGATGTCGATAATACAAAACGGAGAAAAAAGGGAAAATAGAACGCGCAGCCGTCGATGCATAGTAACCGTGGCTTCGTCTCACGTAAATCCAGCTTACAGGAGTGCCGTTCGTTAATACTTTATCATCTTTAACGTAAAAAAGCCGGAGAGATGAAAGACATATGAATTATAACTTCAAGTACATAAAATGACATTTTAAATAACTGTACCTGATGGTAAAAATCGCTTAATAATCTTCTCAACTTACATCGTGACAACGCATCGAAAATAAGTATTCAACGATCTTATTCACAAGGCAACCTCCGCGAACCATTGTTCCTTTCCCTGCGAACGATCAATTCACCTCACGATAATTATGCAACGACCTCTCGTAGACCGTCGATTAAATTTTATTACGTGATTATAAAGTCTCCTCGGAGCTTCCATACCGTTTCACGTTTACCCGAGACGCGACCTGCCTGCAGGACAATTAAGTTACGCAGAGTACGAGAGCAGCTCCTTCGAACGGTACGCATCTTATTTCTTATTAGCGCGAAATAATATTGTTTAAATAACGAGCGGGAGGCGGATGAGTCACGAAGAAGTTCGACGACCGGCTGGTATGGCTTAGACCGCGGCTCTTTATGCGAGAAGCCAAACGATGGAGGAAGCGAAGGACTCGCGGCTATTAAAAGAAACGCGGTAAATTGGAGTAAGGGAATGCCGGCGAAGGGATGCGACGACACAATGGAGAATTTACGAGCTGCGTCCCGGCCTGTGCACGCGAGAAACCCCCTTTTCTCGTTCGACACATTGTTTACCAATTGAGGAAATCAACCGTAATCCTGGTTACCTTCTCTCGCTGTTAATGGTTTATCGGATGATCTGGTCTATCGCCGGCGTTTACGAAAGACGTAAAACGGTGCAGTCGTTTCCGTCGCTCGGGTTCCATTTAATTGGCTCGATGCGTTACTTAAGATATACATACCAGCCAGCCAGATTTATGGGGTTTTGATTTGTTCGCGCTTGCTCGTGATTCACGTGGGTATATTTAAAGCCGTAGATGTCCACGTGTGGACGACGCTTGAATAGCTAAAGCAATTTTAGGATTACGTTCAATTGATCTTAGGATGAAGGGAACTCACGTTAAGGAATTAAAGAGCGTAATATTAATTAGTCGACCGAGGAGGCGGGGCACGTGCTGAAGTATGGGTTCGTTCGCCTGCGTCTCGTGAATTAACGAATGCTCCTTGTTCGCTGTTCCATGAAATTCTGCGCTCGTCCGGGCCCAACGCAATTTGCAGAAACACCAGGCTAAGAAGCGCGGGGAGAATTTATAATGAAACGCGTTCGCGTTAAAGTGTGCGGCCTGGAAGAGTTAAGAAAAATATGTCTCAATCCTCGATGCAAAGCGTTTTATTCAAAGGCGTAAGTGTCCTATTATAAATATTTTAGCATTATAAACTGTAAATGCAGAATTTATGTACCTAAAAAAATAATGCAACGTTTAAATAAGCAAAGAAAGCCATTTAAAAACATTTTTTAATTGATACCATAAATGTTTTATGTCGCAATAAACCCTGCGGTTTAATCATGATATATTAACTGTACGATGTTTAGATGATCGTTAAAAAACTAGAGTTAAACAAGAAAAGTAGTTAGAAGAGACTAGCAAAAGGATTGCGATAGATATTCGCAACAGGGCATTAGCGTGAACTATAAAAGCAAGCATTCGGAGAGAAGGAGGACGTCTTCTGAAGAGTGCTCGAGATTTATGAGAAAATATAGCTTCTAGAACTCCTGGCTGGCTGGATTTTTATGAGACCCCCAGTAAGAAGAATTGTGTAATACCTCGCGAAAGTACTTCCTGTTTTTCAATAAACTGTGACGCGGTTAAGTTGACAACTATACCATTTACCACAGTCTGCTCTTTCATATGCAGCTGGATGCGGCGAAACTCTATAACCGCACCTCAGTATTTCTTTGAATTACGAACGTACGAGTTAATGAGTTAATTGGATTCGACCGCGATGAACAGTGCTGCAATTTGCATATGTTCACGTTTGCACTTTTGAGTGCAGATGTTCCGAATGGGATAGCCGGCTGCTTTAATCGGTAATCGATCGAATTAAAGCCGAACGGTATTAATATGATACATGCCAACTCGGTTTATTACCGCTTCTACCTTATCCGTGCGTCTTCGAACCTGCAGTTATTTTTCTTTCAGAACTTTGTTTCCTTTACTTCGCATACTAAAATTACAATCATACATTACACAGTAGAGCTGGTTTACATTCCTATTAATAACACGCTGGCATTCTCTTGGACCGTTGTTGCCATGATAAATTAATTAGTTGTTTTATCGTTGAACAAATATCCTTTGTTTGCTTTCGCTCAATTCTCGATGATGCTGTTTAACTTATGTCATCGTTCCTCTGAGTTTGCGCTATTTAACGAATCAATTAATCGGAACAGATGGCAAACGATATTTGAGTTAACATTTCAAAGAAAAGTTCAAAGAACATCAAATAAAAGATACTCCTTTTGCCGTAGCATTTTCTAAGTCTTAATTAATTCTGGTACATCATATTGCTCATGCGGCTGATTGCTTTTTCGCGGAAACCAGTCAATACCTCGTGTGTTCCGTTCACTGGATGCAAAGCTATAATATCAAACAAACGAGTAAACTTTGTTCATTACATTCGTTAGCCATATGAACTTTAAACTAAACCTCTGCGCGCGGATCAGGCGCTAGCATCTACCGGGGGAAACGAAGTGTTAAAATCCATTAGAAATTCAAATATCTTTCAAATCTTTCCGTCGCCTTGTACAAGGTACAACGAGTTACCCAATGTATTTATAAAAAAAATTTCTACGCATTAGTCAATGAATGTAACGGAATGAAAAAAGTAATGGTAAAGGTCGCGTGTTGATCGATTGCAAGATTTAAGAAAAATAGTCTCGATGTTAAGGATCAGGTTCTCTTAATATTACGATTTCATGGTTTCAATCATAATTAATCTTAATATGTACGGTCCTTGTTCTTTCCTGACAAAAATTCTCCAGTTACGTAAGTTTTAGTTCGTTCATAATTCAATGAAAGGATAGAACGGATAAAACCGGGCGGGAAACCGGCACGGTGCCACTGATTGCGCCTCCGGCTAGCTCGGTAGCCACGCGTCAAACGAGAAGACGTAAAAGTTCGACCAATTTTCGCCGCGAGGAAATTCGTGCATTTGCTTTCTGCACAGGTGCAACGAGACACGCGAACCCGTCCGAATTCTACTGGTCCCCGAGCTGGTTTTTTGTCCACGCGCTGCCCGGTAGCTTCATGAAATTTCAGACCATCTGTGTATAGCAGAGTATCAGTGTTCGATTCTACGAAAACTAAAATCATGCAGGACGGAAGTTCCGAGTTAAACGTTGAGCTTAATATCGAGCCAAATGTAGAATCTGATATTAAATCTAACGTTGAGTGGAACGTTGACTCAAACCTTAGCTATTCGACCGGATTAAGTGCGCGAGTAAATGGCACAGCCCGTTGAGGAGGAGTTTATGGACCGGGTGGCATTTAGAACGCTTTCCAATTTCCCTGGACTACTTCACCTCTGGGACATGCACTATACGCGCAGTGTGTACTTCTCGGAGTGAAGTTCGCCGAGAATGCGAGGCCGTGCGAAAACTTGTAATATTCTAAAAAACGTTCGCGTCACGCAGCCCGGTGACCTATCCGTCGAAGTGATTGGAATTTCCTTCGGAAACACAATAGCGCCTACGGATCGTTCTTTTAAATATACGTGCACATAATCACCTTAGCAACAAGAACGATCCTAAGAAACGTATGGGTCGATTCCCTACGACGTCTCCAGTTACATAAATCCTAGTTCCGACTTAAGAGCTGATCGATGTACGCGAGAATATGTTGCACAATGAATAATAATATACTCATTTAAAAGGAAATGCATAATTACAACATAGCTAAAACTTTATGTACCAGGCTTTGTACCAGACCTTTTTTTCAAATTTATGATGGGAAAACGAGGAAAACATTCTTTTAGTTTAACTTCATTGAGTTTCCTATTCCAATGCCACTGAAACTTCCGTCCACTTTAAACGCGACGCTATCGTATCGATATCATCTCAATGGGGAAACGAATGACAATAGCAGCGTTTCAGGTAGCTCGGTACTTGCATGCGTTACGACGCCGCCCCGGCAAACGAGCCGACGCGATGCGATGCGGGAATTCTTGGAGCGGAAATGAGAGGAGAGAAGGCGGTCTCGAGAGGCCGAGGCGAGAAACAAAGTTCCGACGCCCCTCAACAATGGCCAACGCGGTGTCTCGTGGAACTTACACATGCACGCGTGCAGATAACGCCGAACCAAACAGTAACCGGCGATAATGTCGTTTCGCGTCTCGCAGAAATAATTTCGTTGCACGAAGTTTCTGGGAAAGCTCATTTCCCATCCTCCGGTATAACTTCCGTGGTTTCGAGATTCGCGAAAATTCGGGACCTCCGCCGCCGATGGTCAGGATCGATTTCTGTTATGTTCCAAAAGTAACGAACCAGTAGATAAACTTCATTTAAGTTTCACTGAGTTTACGTAACACAGTTTCTTTAATATATAGTTGCGAACCTAACACCAAATTCGGAGTGTAAGTGTACGAATAGCAAGCGAAAGGATACACTTACGTTTAGTCAATGTTATCCAAAAACTGCACTCACGTTAGTTAAACTTCGTTTTGGAGCTTCTCTTTTAATTGTACAACGGTATGCAAGCAACGTGTATCCTTATAAACCGCTTAAATGAGAGAATGGGAACTCTGGCGAACATATCTTAGTTAATCCGAGATTAAAAGAGATTCAATTCGCTCGGAACAGTAATTAACCCTGAATCGACGTAATTAATCCGGGGATAAGGTGTGCGTGAGTGTAGAGCCTTATGCATTCATCGGTTATCGATTCTGGCTGTCCCAATGAACGATATCAAATTACAGGGAGATGCACGAACAACACGTTGTCGCCGTTTGTAACGGCTATCAGCAGTAATTAATAAACAGACCATAGAGGTAGCTCGATTATGATAAAACGGTATTACCGATTCAATAATTATCGGTCATAGTGATTGGGAGAAACCATATAGAAACCGTTGACTACTAATCATACCAATGAACCCTCGCGAATATCAGTTCTAGATACAGCATAATTAATATAATTAAGTTGACGAAATCATCATCGTTTATTGGGCCGTTCGCTAATGAACATCAGGTGGTCATACAGGTGTGAAACGGAGCCAAACAAAAATAGGCGCGTGCCGCTGATAATTAGTGCGGCCCGTACAAACGCGTGACAATGGAGGAAGTTGGATGTGACTAACGAACCAACATTGTCGCGTCACTGCTCATTGACCATCGTACGAAGCGACGACTGAACCATGTTTACATTTCAGATGAGCTAAGTTGTGCGAACAGCTGCGTTACACACGTTTCAAAAGGCCGATCTTCGCCTCAAACGCTTTGTCATGCACTCAGAGGCGCTTAACTGATAGAATTACGAATGCAAGGACAAGTATAATTAATTAAAAATGATAATGGCAAGCAGCTCAATTAAGTAGCTACGCGATAAGTCCGTTTGCATCGGACGTGTTACAATCACGTTTACGAGAATAAGACTGATAGTAGATTACTGAATCAGATATACACGTTGCACGTACACGCATCGTGGAGTGTTTTCCTCTCGTTAGTTCGTGACAGGCATAGAGTAACGTGCAAGTAGCAAACGATGCGTCGGGTGTTGCACGGATGTTCTCGTAGCTAAGAACGTCCCCCTTTTTTTTTCTTCACGTCGCTTTGTTCCGCGGAGGCGTTTTACGCGCAGATATTTTCAGCTTTAATTATTCACGCGTACACGATGGAATTTTGAAACGACATCATCTCGCCGGGTCCGGGTAAACCTGCGATCGTAAATTCTTAACATGGCTCAACCGACGTGCTTTTAAAAGAGTCAGATATCCGATATACATTTCATTAGGCTGACGTTTGACGAACGTACATATTACGAAGTACATCTCAGTATCTGTTGATAAAGCGCGGTCGAGCACGTGTAATAAGTATGTGAATTTTCCAAACATCACGGTTGCACGATACCACCAACCGAAGTAGATTTTCTTATCTTATTTTATTTGCCAATCAAATATACCCAAGATTACGCATCGCGGATATTCTAAGAAAGAAAAAGCACTTGGCCGATCTCGTAATATCTTCTGGCCTTTTACGATGCGCTCAAAATACAAAACTCGGAGAGAGAGAGAGAGAGTTTCTAGACGACGCTTCCGTCGGATTTCACCGCAATTGCTCAACGACACCGGGACGCGGGTCGCTCTCCGGTGCCTACGCGTGATTTTAGAATAAACATTGCACAATCAGCTTAAATTGCAATGTTTTCATCCAAGCCCATGCGCTACGATGAACATTGCCATTGTATTTTACTCGCACCAGCTGCCTGAATTTCTTTGTTTAGAGCATCTACCTTCGCCGAGTACTTCGATACCTATAAATTACATTGTGTAATATAATCGTCACACGATCGTAATCGTTACACAACTAGTATCAGAGGCACGAGATGGATACAGGAGCTGTTAAGCGTTTGTAAAAAGGAAACCAGCCTTGACAGTGGTAGAAACCGTAGTTTCCCTGTCAAGTTTAAAACCGTCGGCGATCGATCGACCTAAAATCTAATCCCCGACGACTTAACTCGCGTAACGAAAGTCGAGCCAGAGACGAGCCCCAGCCAATTTCCGCGGTCACTGTCACCGTTAGATTCGTCGATGCCCTGATTAACCCCTGACTTTTCCGAGCGAGGTCGTAGACAGTAACCGACCTCTCCTCGCATCGAAGGACGTCAAGGGGGACGGCGTGGAGTGTGTACGGGAGAAAACAATTAAACCTGAAGTGGCTGGCCGCGCACACGCGTCCGCACCGAAGAACAGCGGCTGTCAGTCTACAAAAAAAAGAAACGAGCCGACCTAAAAAGCCATCAATACCGTTGAACGCGAGCTGAACGAAATGTACAGTTACTCCTCCGTTGCCTTTGACGCCGCTACGTGCATATGTATGAAAGGCGCAACTTGTACACAAAAATCGTAGTGTACGCGCACGGTTCTCTCAGTCTACGAGCTCACCGTTGATAAATAACGTCGCGTGTTCGCAGGTATAGTGGCGATTAATATTCGCGCTGCGGAAAGAGGCGACGGGGTAGAATGTTGTGGATACAGGAGAGTGGACATGCGTCGGGGCAGTGTTCCGCCTTGACTCACCTGACTTTACCGCCGCAGAATTGGCACGCCGAGCCCTGCCAACCTTCGTGGCAGACGCAGGTGCCATTGACACAATCGCCGTTGACGCAACTCTCTGTGTCGCAGGTCGTTTCCGTCGTCAACGACGTCGAGGAGGAGGAGGAGGTGGAGGAAGCGGCAGCCGCGGTTACGTGCACCACCCAGCAGATCAGCGCCGCCCACAGTATCGGCCACCGCACTGCAATTACACCGCACCGATCCCGTACCACTTCACGGCACTGCCCTTTCCGACGGTACTTCGATTTATATAGGAACAAAAACATCTGCACGACCTCTGCCATTTTGATAGGCTTCCATGTCAGAGACAATGGCCGATGGCGACACGCCGAACGGGACACATATGGGCACCTTTCTCGCTCGCGTTCTTCGATGCAACTCGGTTCACTCGGTTATTCTCTACGCGCTGCCGAACTCGAGAGTGCGGTCGCCACCGCGCGGCTCCCACGGTGTCGCAGCCACGAATCACTGTCACCGTGCATGCCGGACCGTTTCCTAGATAGTGAACCCACGCCGACGCTCCGCCCGTACAAAGTTTCACCGCCCGCGCCGGCAGACGGCGCGAGCGATTGACCGCGTAATTCGAAGCTTCTTTGGAAATTTGCAGTCAATTTATTTTTCATCTATTCACTCATGTAACTAACTCACTCGCGTAATATTTGCTTATTCGTATCGCGATAATATTTCTGTGACCGTGATCCGTATTAAGGCTGCGTTCTGTATCAGTTCTTTTTGATCAAATCTTACCTGTTCTGTCTAACATATGTCGTATACGTAATTTAATGTAAACGGATCACATTCCGGTTCGCACTATATATTACACGATTGATATCATCGTAAGAGCAATCGTTTTCAACGAATATTCATGCAGACATTGGAACGCTCCCGCGTCCCTTGATATCAAAATGGGCTTACGTAGAGACCGATAAGAAGATAGTAGTAATAGCAGTGCAGAGTAATGAAGATAACTTCGGCTGTTAAAACTGTTACTTAGTGATACGTAAACTTTCACTAGCAACGGGTGTGGCACTTTAAAAGTGCCTTCCAAGTGCCACGTGCGTTGATTCGTGAGGTGCTCAGAATTTTTGTATCTACGTGGAGATGATCTGCAATAACGTACAAACTGCACAAGCGCATGCTTGCTAAAGGGTGTTATATAGCCCTTGAATCTTTCGAGTAAGTTCCCGGAATCATTTTAACGTCGATTTCATTTTTACGTATGAGACATTTATTCGACGGCCTATTGAATTTCATTAACTCCTTTATATCAGATAAACATGTCACTTTAAATCTCCCTTCCGAGTCCCTGGATCCCTTTCCCGGAGAAATCTTCAGTGAATAAATTAAAAATCGTCTGATCGGAAAATGGCAGGAAAAAAAGGGAAAAAAGGAAAGGGCAAAAAAGGAAAGAGGAGGCGTATCGACGAATTCGAACTCCGTCGAGAATTAAGAAGACAAGCGCAAAGGCGGAGTATGTTAGAGGAGGAAGAGATGAAGTCCAAAATAGAATTGCCGGAAGTTCCTGAAGAAATTAGACTTGGAGGTGTCGAAGGGTGAGTAATCGTTAATTTATTATCGAATTTTATTTCGATGCGACTGTGGCACACGTTTATAAATTGTGGAAACATTTTAAAAAATGAAAGCACTTGATGCATAAATCCATATATCAAGCGGTCGTATCGTTCCTTATCAAAATTCATTGAAATTCAAAATCTTATCTATGTTTATTGAGAAATAAGTAAACAGGAAAAATATCTGTCCATGAAATAATTTTTTATATTCCGCGCAACAATTACTTAGCTTAAAATAATACTAATATCAAAATATCATTGAGGCTCTGTTATCAGAACTACGTATTTACCATTGCACTTTTCTATCACGATTATCTGCAGATACTTTCCCCGAACGTTATCAAAAGTAAAACGAACTCAGATACATACATACATTATCGTATTTGATTAAACTTGAAATAAGATTTCTGGGTACATAATTCTGTTTAAAAGCTCAACAAAAGTACAATAAAATGTTCAATTTCGTTCAGTCGGTAGTTTCTTGGTATACATATTATGCATACATATCTACGCTGGAGTAATGACCAAATAAAAGCAATTTACGGTCTACTTCGACTACGATTAACTTAACTGATTCTAACAGCGACCTGTATGCTTTCAACATCCATCTACCTTAGCATGAACAGTCTTATTATCAATAAAAATAGCGACAACGATATCATTATCAAAAATTAAATTAACAAATTAACTAAGCGAATTTAATAATTCTTCAGTGGATCGACCCAATCCACTTTTATCATTATGGATGGGAAAGGGACAACTCTGACGGAAGTTAAGGGCCCAAGTACTAATCATTGGGTAATTGAATAAAATGACTGTTTCTAGTGTTTGCACTTTTTACAAATTAAACTCATCCATATTTTCGATTAGCTTCTCGGTATAGATGAAACCGCTGCCAGAATAAATGCGATGGTAGAA
>SHCU01000032.1:255797-267038 GCA_004307685.1 Ceratina australensis
CACTTTTTACAAATTAAACTCATCCATATTTCCGATTAGCTTCTCGGTATAGATGAAACCGCTGCCAGAATAAATGCGATGGTAGAAAGAGGAAAAGAGGCTATAGGAATGTCTACGGAAGTTCCGTTAGATTGTTTGGTAAATATTCACGCCAATAACTATTCGCCCGATGAACGAGACGATGTCATTTAAGCATATTAATCGATTATATATTCAGAGCCTTAGCTTAAGCGGGTGCGAAGAGGAGACAACTAGTCGTTCGCTCCATGAAACGATGCAACAAAAATATCCATCCACTGCTAAAGCCTTCGTTGTTACTTCGGACGTCATGGGTAGCCTTAGAACTGGCTTTTCAAACGGTGGAGTCGTTTTGATCGCTGGCACAGGTAGCCAGGCGTTATTAGTCGACCTTGATGATAAGGTGATTAAATGCGGGGGGTGGGGATACATGATAGCGGACGAAGGCAGCGGTAAGAAATATTAATGAGACCCTGATCAATGACTCTTTATGATCATACAAAATTTTCAGCATATTGGATCGCTCACAGAGCGTGCAAATACGTGTTCGACGATATCGATGGTGTGGCCCGAGCACCTAGGCGCATAAGTTATGTCTGGCCAGCTATCAGGCATTATTTCAATGTGACAAGCAGGGAAGAACTCCTTTTACATTTGTACACAAATTTTAATAAAAGCCATTTCGCTGGTTTCGCGATGGAAATTGTATTAGGCTGTGAGAAAAAAGACTCGCTCTGTTTATATATTATGCAGGAGAATGGAAGGTGGCTCGCGAAATACATCATCGCCCTTGCAAGAAAGGCTCATAACGTAAGATATTCATTTAGGGATGAATATCGTGTTCGAGAATGTATGTCTATTTCATGACATATGATTTCTAGGACCTCAAATTAGCTCCAGGCGGACTGAAAGTTATTTGCGTGGGATCCGTCTGGAAATCGTGGGATCTCATGAAAGATGCTTTCATGGATGAAATCCATCAGTCTGTGGCCTTGGATGAGTTGAGCCTGGTTCATCTGAAAACTACGTCCGCTGTGGGTGCCTGCTACCTTGCCGCTGATAAAGTCAAGTGGATCTTTACAAAACCTTATGAAGATAACATTGAAGTGTTCTATCATTATAAGCGGCAAAATTATATACCACCGAAAAGTATTGAGATTCCGGAAGATACCGTTGCTTGCCCTGGTATGAAGGATCGAAGATAATATAATATAAATAATCATAACGAATGTATTTCACACAAACAGTTTGTACCCGAATTTAATATATCAAAATTTTCAACAATCAATTCATCGTTTGTTAAATAACAATTGACATTCTTGTTTATTTAATTTCGATGAAGATTTGATCGCATATTAAATTATTTTCTGTGGATAAATTTTTCAAATAAAAGAAAAAATGATATTGAAGTCAATTTGGGATTGGTTGGTCTGCACCTTCATATTCATTCTTAGAACGCTGATATTCATGTTCCTCATTATTGTCAGCTTGACATTTTTTGTCACTGCCAGCAGTCTCTTCCTAATTATAATTCTGCAGCTGCTTGGTTATAGATTTCCCGACGAGTCCCAAAATTAAAAGAACAGGTACTTATACTTCATATTTTTTATCGTATAAAATAAAAAATAGATCAATGAGACAATAGTAGGAGGATTTGAAATAACATGTTTAGTGTAACAAATATTTGAAAAATATATTTTGACAGGATATCACAATTTATTGTATACTTAATTAATATTTACGATTACTCGAAGTAATCACTCAAATCTTGCTTATAACCAAGCACTGAATTCATGTTTATTATTATGCGGTTTTTTTCATTTACATCATAAAATAAACAAACTTTTTTCTTTAACATGAAGATAGAACTTGGTACTGACGCAACGTTATGGATTTAACGATTTAAGGTACGTTCGTTAAAATGTACACAATACTTCTTCAACAATCGTTAATCTTGCTAGCATGCTACTTACATACCTATTTGTCCATGATGAAATGACGCAACATGACAAAATATCACGTTCATTTAGAGTCTAAACTATAATCTCTGAGGTCATGAAGTTCGTCATATCATTGATTCGAATAGAGATATTAATAATTTACAAAAGCTTCTTTAATTACAATAAACCTTTTTAATATTTTAACAGGAATGAACTATAGCAGTATTCTTAGATATTTTTTAAATCTCTACATAAACATCATTTAACGATTGAATCCAATAGCATTACCCATCTAATTATCAAGTTTATGTACAATTAATTTACGTATATTTGCGTATTTCGTAAATTCTCATAAAACTTCTGCTTTTAATGTTTCTTGCATTGTTACTATACATCATTTATACAAACGTGAAACTATCAAGTAGCATTTATTCATTGTTGCTACTTAGAAGAGTATTGAATGGAGATATTTCACAATTCTTCTCTATTTGCTATGTTGAACACGTTTGATCAATGTTTTAAGTCAAAGATCTCTATAAGAAGTGGTTCCACTCTCGACGGATTCGCGTTGAGGTATACTTCAACTACTTCGTTGTTTAATCTATGAAGATCGGATATCTTCTGAATTAATTTTAGAAACATGGATTTCGCTTCGCACCCGGGATAGACGCTTTCTAAGTAACGTCTAAGCAAATAATAATATGAATTCTATAAAAGAGAGGTCACGTATATAATTAGTTAATTAAGTTACTAGTATGTACTAAAGGATATTACATCAAACTTACTTGTTCCAATTTAATTACATCATTATGTACCACTTTCGGTCTGTCAGGTGTAAACAGAGCGATCGCGCTCAATATTAAAATAATATTTTCGTCTCTCCATCTGGGATCGAAACTTCTTATAAATCTTGTATGCTCAGCGTAAAGATTTCCCTTTGCCTCTTTGAGCACATCTACTTTTATATTGGACATACTCTCCTGACTATGTGGTATCCACCACATGTCCTTCTCGACATCGTAATTGAGAGCTGATCTCAAAATCATCATTTCTGTGCTACCACCTTTCAATAAAGCGATTTGATCTTCCTGACACATGTTTTTAAAAGCGTTAATCTTCTTTGCCATTTTTATCAAGCGTCTAATGGCGATGGCAGTAAGATTGATAACATCTAACAGTGCTGGATTGGATCGACTAAAATTACTCTGAAACCAAAGGTATTTTCGTTTTAACGTATAAATACTAATACCTGGAACAATAATTTTAAGCTAGAATAAACGTTACCTTAAATTTACAATCCTCCCCAATCAAATTCGTAATATCCTCGTCTAGAGGAGCTAATAAGGCTTTATTAGCTACTATTAATTCATTTAACTTTGCTCTTTCAGCATCATTCAATACTCTTCTGGTCTCCATACCGCCAAGAGCAGAATATGCTGAAAATTCTAATTTAATTGCCTCGCAAAGAATAGACTCAATGGAGTTCGCAGCGATTGGTACCCTGAAATGTGATCTACAGATGTGGACCGTCTGTATGAACATAAGATTTCTAGATACGAAATAAATGTAATCCGCTATACCTTTTTACATCTTGAAGTACATCTTTTGTAACGTCCGACAAGCTTCTATTCCAATGATGACTGTTGGAATCATCACGTTTGCTTTCCTCTTGGCTAGAGTTCGTAATTAAATCGGTCAATATAGGATTTTCTACGTGCGTCTGTTTAACTTTAGGCATCGATTTAAACGCGTGATCATCTTGAAGATGAATGTTAGTATCTTTCTCAGATATCGCTTCTTTGTCCGCGACGACCCCGCTTTCTTTGAAGAACTGAGAAATCTGGGGATCTGCCTGTAATTTACTAATCACAACAGGATCAGTTATGATTTTCAAAAGCAACTCTTCATTCTGAAGTATTTTTGCAATGAAATTTGAATTATTAAGAAGTTTGGTAACTGGGGTGGAATCTTGCGTGAATTTATTAGCTGCTAAATTATCCCCCCTTGGGTCAGGTTCCACGTTTTGTTTTTGACTAGCTTCTAATTCCTCCGTACAAGTCTGTACATTCATCTGCACATCTGAGTTCGTTTCTGCACTCATTTTTCTATAATGTAATGTATGATTTATACATTGGGAGCTCTGTTCGGAGTTATAATCGTCAGGTTTATTATAACAAGATGGGTTATCAAGTTGTGGCGAATATTTTGCAGATCCACTGGTTGTAGAAACAAATTCAAACACATTCTGCTCGAATTTCTTCGTACTTATTACTGATTTTTTCTCCTTTTCCAAATGGTGGATGGTTTTAACATTGTCAAATGTTTGATGATTTTGCGGCGAAGAATTTGAATCCATTTTTATCCTTTCACTATCAACTTCAACCTCTTCGTGAGGTAAAGAAGAATGGTCGTAATTCTCAAAATTACAATTCATATTATGCGAGGAATCTTTCATCATGTCCAATGTTTTTGACCCTGTAATAGTACTGTTCTCTGGTGGACTAGAAGGACTTGGGACACTTGCTGCAGTTACTGGGCTCATACTCTCAGATAAATTCTGTCTGTTTGCATCCAAGTCTGCGTACTTTCTGTCAGATTCCCAGAAATATGTGTCTGATGCAGTTGATGCAACTGAATTGACTGACATAGAAGTATCCTCGAAATTACAGTCATCTATGCAACCTTTTTTAATCTTTGATGGCTTGGTATTGTCTGTGGTTGGCCTTTTCTTTGCGGCACGATTCTGTTCTATTTTTTGTCTCTTTAGTACCTTATCTTCTTCAGACATAATATATTCTTTCCTCATCCCTATACTGAAACATTTATCCAAACGACACTTTTGACAAAATCTTCTGGTGACAGGAGTAATGCTGCAGTTCTCAGTGAACGGACACCGAAAATCCTGAAAAAATCATCAGAATAGTTCTGAATGAGATAATCGGATGCACCTATTGACAGTTAACAAGCAACAAACTAATATCTTTTTTGTCATGTCATCACTTTAGCATCATTATTTAATCAAATTCGAATTTGGCATCTGCAATTACGCCACCTTTCCATGCATACATTTAACTCCAAAAAAGGAGAAACATTTGAGAAGAATTAACAGTCGTTGACGCGATACATTAGGATGCCATGTATTTAATGACACCTACTATGGTTTCGAAGGATAAAATTTGCGGAATAGAAGAATGCAAGCTAGATTTTCAAATCAAACCACCTTGTTTTTTAGAGCGTTTCTTCGAAAGAAAGCCTTGCAGCTCTCGCAGGACACAGCGTTGAAATTATAACCGAACGCGCGGTCACCGCAGACACCGCAGATCTTGTTAGCCTCTCGACCTGACTGTTCATCTTCCATTGCTCCCCAAAACTGATTTCGCGCACAAATCAACAGCTTTTATCTCAGTGCATCATTATTCCCGCTCGGAATTGCGCTTCTGCGACAACTGACTCATGTCAGTGTTGTTTTTATCGCATCGTCCGCGAAATGAAACCAGGCGAAACGGAATGATACCGCCGCGATTTTCACGAGATCAGCAACATTTTCGGTCCAACGCCCCGGATTCACGATACTATTTGAAAAGCTTTAAGTGACAAGCTAAATGGACCGCTCAATTGACGTTCAGTTACGACCAGTTAACGGGGTGGTGCGCACGAACTTGTCGTGTGTCCCGACTACTACATTCTCCCACCGAGCTGCACCGATTTGCTCGTTGACCGACTGCAACGTGACGTCAGGAAAAGTAACTAACGCGATATACACCTAGGGAGTTTACAAAATCCATTTATTTCCAAGCGAATTTGAAACCACGGATTCCCGCCGCGTAACGCGTTAATCGAGCCGCGCGCGTTTCTCTGTTCTGTGATCGTTTCTTTACCGGTTTCGTGAAAATTTAAGTGATAGTGTCGGCCTGATCTTTCCGGGATGTTTCGACACGCTTCGGATACACGGTGAGTTATATTCTGTCTCTCGCTAGAAAGTTATCATTGAAACGGTATCACACGATAACGCGCCAGACTACTTACGATAAATCACTCGTATTGAAGTTCGAAAGATTGAGAGGCAACAGACATGCGATGAATATAAATTAGCGAATCTCGATTCGATGTCAAACACGATCTTATCAAGAAATATCAAGCGAACGGTATTATTCTCCTCTTGATTGTGTTACGGTCGTCGAGTAATAATTGGTTCAAAGTTCACACGCGCACAGGTTCACCACGTGAAACATCAAGGTCTATTTCAGAGTATATATACGATGCACGTAGATATCACGAATCTAGACCTCGCGTTGCAGCGCATCGATTCACATAACTGTCGATCAGAAATGAATTACACGCAGGGTGATACCGCGGAAACTACTTACACGTAACTCTTCGACAGAACTTAAAAACTCGATTGCACGAGTGTTTGCTTTAAATGATGTTATCGTTATCAAATGACCAACGTAGCCAGAGATAAACGTGCCCGGGTAAATTGTCGCGGTACCAATTCGATTTCATTATAATTTTAATACTCTTAAATTCTGATAATTCGAGAAATGTGTAGATCGCATACAAATGATTTCCGTTTCAACCATGCATTTTAATAAGTGTGTAATACACATAAACACGGTGTATGCGTTCCTTCTTTTAATTAATTATTTATTCTTATTATAACTTGGTACAAATACATTGGTACAATTGAAAATAGAATGTTTGCATGTAAGGTCACTTATATTTTCTTTAAGTATGGCACTTTCCTCTTGGCTCTGATTTCTGAAGATGACCAAAAGGATAGTGATCTAGTTCATAATCTTGTCTAGAAGACTTATCTTTTGATTTCAACACATTTTTCAATCTTCCTTAATATTCACATCGGAAATTAATATTTTAATGTGAAACCACGATAGAGTATATTTAACTATAAAATTGAAATAAATGAAATAGATTGTAACATGAGATTTTCTTGGCTGAGCTTATATCTATTCTAAATATAAGTGTCTTATTTACACATGCATGATCTACATTAATTATTTTATCTTAAAAAGACATACGAAACAAGCACACAAAGAAGTAAATCAAATATTGATATGTGTTCCCAACTATTCTCTCTCTAATCAAGAAATCAATGTATAATTACAATTAAATTCGTAGATTCAGGATTAATTAAAATTACATTCGTAAACGTTCTATAGAAATATACGCGCACATATTATCTCCTGTCTTTTTATAAAATAAATATTCCGCACTTGCGCTTACTGTAATTTGTATAAATGCATTCGAGTCTTATAAAAATATACGAGGCCGTTTTTTGGACTTATCACGAGTACAAAAGGCACTTTGTTGTACAATAATATCCACGCCGTCGTTCATGTTCCGATCTCATTCAAAATTCTTTATCAGGCAGTGTGTTGCACGGTGCAAGCTGGTTTGTGAGAGCTTTTGAAATATTTATTTCGGCGGTGTATCCGTTAATCTCGTGCTTCCCATTTCCATCCCGCCACTATGAAGCACCAGTTCCTCTTGCATGTAAAACGTGACGATCTCTTCGACGCTCGGGAACGATTGTTCGTTTACCTTCGCCGAACCTAACGCGTACCTGATCGAAAATATTCAGTTGAACTTTTTACCATTAACTCTCCACCTTTCCATTTATAAAAATTCATTTAACAGACTCACTAACAGGTTTCCCTCCTTACTTTTTAGCATAAGTCCGATACCCAGCGACAATATGTACGGACATAAAGTGTTAGCGTGCAAGATTTCCTTACCTGTTGTCCGGTCGCTTTCTGACTGGAACATTGTATACTTTATCGTTGAACCAAAGAACCAAGGCCAATGGATTATTCACGTTCGTTGTAGACGGCCTCAGGAGAAAATATCCGTCTTGGGGATTACCGTAAGTACTTTCTATACATAACAAAATAACTTTGTGTTAATTGCGCTGAAAAATTCTATTCATTCGACATTGATACAAATTCATTCTAAGTACTTACGTTCTTTAATAAGAGCCGTTGCTTGTTCCCTCGTAACGTTGTGGAACCAAGGTTTATCGATGTACGATTGCCTCTCAGGCGGCGGTGGTAACGGTCTCGTGGCTCTTTCCGACGCCAGGGAGGTATTGCTATTCGAATGGGGTAGGGTAGCCGATTTCTTATCAGGTGATCGCTCTGCAAGCAGCCCATTATACACGCTTTAAATCTCAGTAGTATGTAGACTACCAAATGCACTTTTGACAGTGCAAAAGATTGTATAGTGTTCGAGGCTGTTGTTTCACTAACTTGCTAAATTCAGCCGGGCTTGTGTGAGAGCTGCTTGAGTCAAACACTCTGAGAGACTCGCTTGACGACGCATCGCGGTATTCAATGAGACGTTTCTTTTCGGATCCCCGATTATCGTTGCCATTTTCACAAAAGTTTCGTCTTTCACTTTTAAGGTGTTCCAAAAATTTTACGCGTTTAGCAAAAGAATATGCACTAATATATCATCGTCAGATTTTCCTCGGTTCATAATCTGATCGTTTTTAATGTACTCCGCACGCTAGTTGATATTTTCGCGACACAATCCACTGCGTTCAATCTGGCAATGAGATGACGGGCTCGAGAATAACACTGTAGGAAAACAGGATTTCCGCGATCAATTTTACTCGCAGATTACATTGAACACCGTAAGTAGAATCAGATACAAAGATAAACTTCAAGGATTACCGGTTTCATAATTTACACGTCTCCCACATTAAAAATAGAACGAGTGTCTGCGTTATAGAATCTAATTGTACTAATTACCAAACTCGGTGGTTAGGGAACAAGTTCTACAAAATCTTTAAAAATCCTTGATATTATTGAATAAAAAAAAAAAATCGCGGCGGAAAATTGTCAGTCGTTCCGTACTCAACGAAATCAGTGCACAGACTGGCATTTAACTGGGGAACCTGTCGTGTATACTACAGAAACCGTCGCGTCAGCTCTCCGTTGGTCTCTCAGCATGGGGTGCATAGTTTCTTCAGAACTTAAAAATATATCGGTCGGGCAGTACGATATTTCGAAAGACGTGTTTGTTTTCCAAATTAGGCAGAAAATCGTATCAGGCGTTTAGGAATGTGATGATTCGAATTTAAAAATATGCATACTGAGGAACAACGGGTCAACGATAAGCGAGAAATTCGCTTCGAAATAGATAATTGTACCTGGCGGTTCAGGGGGCTGCGAATAACAACACCGCGATAGTCCCCGTTTGATCCTCACTATCATATCGGACACTTCATCGGCGAGCCGGGCTACCAGACCTCCTAAGAGCTGCTTGCTCAGTCTCAGATAAAAGCAGGAACACATTCCATCCCACTGTTTCCTCTTCCGTTTCCGGTGATACAAGAATGTCTCATTTGATTTCAATTACCTTTTAACATTGACCCTTCCGCGTTTAGTGCATTTAATTCATCTCTAATACCAACCATTTTATACATTTATCCGTTGCAATTTGTACTTATCACTTTTATTCGATTACTGTGCATTATCGATTGCAATTTTGAGATAATTAAAAATTGAATATATCCGAATAAAGGGAACGGCTCGAAATAAAGGAGACGATAGTTCGTTCGTGACTGGCCGTAGAAGTGCAAAATGCATCAGGTTGCAACAGTGGCCGACCATTTGCCACGCACATGTTTATGAGAAGTTGGGACACCGAATGCTTTTTATTCTTTTGATTTGATACAACGTGCACTTGTTACCGAGCTTCGTAACACGTTGCATAGCCCGGCTCTGTTCCGACTTAAATTTTATTAACATAATGCGATTTATGAGAGCCAATTTTCTCAACATTTTAAAAATTTAATACGAACCCTTAGATTTTTCTAAATCTGTTCGATTCAGAATCGGGGAGGGGGTAGCCGACGACTGTGGAGGCTTCGCTGGTAGTGGTGGAGGTGTTGATTTATTTATCGGCCTCTGAATGGGACTTAAATAGTACCCATCATTGTCTGGCTGTAGAACAAAATACTCATCCATTTCACTGCCGAATTAGTTAGTACAATAAAAATTATTCACGAACTTACTACTTCTGTTATCGACTCATAGATCTCGTAAGGCTCCTCTTCTTCCTCGTAACTCGTAATACTTGGCGGTTGATAAACGCTTTCCACGGAACTCTGATGACCACTGGTTAACGATTGTTTACTGTCCACCCTTAACATATTTTTCTTCTGATTTTGTTCAATTAACTGTTCATCGAACGGTTCGTATTCGTCTTCGCTTTCTTCCGTCTTCGTTGGTAAATTAGCTACCAAATCGAGACTTCTGAGCGTCGCATGAGGTTTCATTTGTTCTTTATTCGGCTTCTCAATAATTACCAGATCTTTGTTCTTCTTTGGTTCCGGAGGCGGCGGTATCGTCATTCTCTCTGAAAAAACATTTAAGTGTTTCCTGCTTTTTAAAAAACTATCACAAAATTGGAGTACTTACTTAGATTAGAAGCGTTTGGTCTGACTTTATAGAGGAATGATTTCTGCGGTTGAGTGCGATTTGAGGACGAGTCATCGACGTTCTTTGTTTGTAATGCTTCAGGTTTCGGCCTAGTTATTGGTTTGTTCGTATTTCGAAACTTCAGTTGCTCCTTAAGCTGTTCAGCTAACGACTTTTCAGTAGAACCATGTAATCTAGAGGTATTTATTATTGGCATGCTCTTCGACTCTTGAAAATTCGCGTAAGTGTTCTCTTCATTCTGCATAGGTCCGCAATTGGCGTAAGTTCCTTCGTCCTCTTCCGTTAACACATTCTGTTGCACGAAGTTTACGTTATTCTCAGGCGTGTTGTTTTTGTATTGAAGATTTGGTTGAGATTTGGATATGGACGGATTCTCTTCGATCGGCTCATCTTCGAAATCAGTCCCCCACGAGCCGGTATCGCTCAGTGGTTCTTCGTTTGTTTGAGACTTTAGGATCTTCTCCTCCACGAACTTCTCCGGTGTTTTCCTCACTTCTTCTACGAACGTCCAAAGGCTCCTAAGAAGCGTGATCCAGATTGGAAAAACTTGTTTCGTACGTAGCGATTAGAATAAACAAGTATAGTGACTTCCAATAGGAAGTAGGCACCTAGTTAGTTAGGTTCGCCGCATATCTCTTTCGAAGATAGAAAAGAGCATACAACAGAAGTAAATATATTTCAAGCAATCTAGCACAGGAATAGATTCATTTGTCTTTTGTTTCAAAAATATTACAACGTTCTTTTTAATTATTGCATCAGTTCGAATAATCAAATATGATATTTCCTAATTATTAAGACTGACATGCTAATATCATGTTAAT
>SHCU01000032.1:282632-311490 GCA_004307685.1 Ceratina australensis
GATTTTGATGGCTCCCGTCCTCAATCTGGCACCTCTGCGCTGAGGCTGAGCACGCATTGTTTGATAGTGTGCGTCTGGTGGAGGGGCTGATTTTGATGGCTCCCGTCTCCCGTCCCAGATCTGGCAACTCTGTCTCTGGGTTACACATTACATCTCGAATGAATCGACATATACTTATCGTGTAATACTGCAGTATTATCTACATTGTAACATCACTTGTCAGAGAATTATTGTTTAACTGAATTAATTGTTAATAAAAGATAACAGTACACGTTTTCCTTTTTCCTATTGGTAACACTGATAAAACATCAGATGGATGACACATTAATTTGACATATATATTTATAGGAATTTTATAATCAACAAGATTGTTACATCGATTATAAGTTTTCGTCAGTATGTTACGATTGAAATGTCGTAAATGCTTGTGTACATTTTAGAATTTACAGAAATAAGTTGACTGAAAATCTCCGTAGGTGTAATAGAAATTGAATACATTCAAGAGGGACATAGCCTAAAATTTATAAATGAACAAGGAAAATTCAGGGTCTAAACCTGTCAAACATTATCCTTGGAAGGATGTTGGCATATCAGACCCACGAGCTCGGTTAAAATCCATTGCTGATTATGCTTCCGCAGTAGAAATAGATCGTAACATTCCACCACAAAGGTATCAGATGTTACTACATTTGGGATTAGTTGTATTTACATTTAGTTAATCAGTTGTATCATGCTGTTAATTCTATTTTTCATTATTTAGATATTATCGATCTGGAGTAGAAATGATAAGACAGGCAGATATGTGCCTAAAAGATGATGATCCTGAATATGCATATTTTTTGTATCTCAAGTTTATAACGTAATACAAATTTATATTCCTTCT
This sequence comes from Ceratina australensis, assembly GCA_004307685.1. Taxonomy (NCBI): domain Eukaryota; kingdom Metazoa; phylum Arthropoda; class Insecta; order Hymenoptera; family Apidae; genus Ceratina; species Ceratina australensis. The sequence goes on from SHCU01000032.1 coordinate 283,516, forward strand.
ATGCTCTAAGTAGAATTCACTACATCTGTATTTATACTTTTATATTGTCATAGGATTTTCGTTGAAAAAATAAGAAATCATCCTGATTTTTATGCAGCAAGATTGAAGGATCGAGAAGAGAATCAACAAACATTGCGGAGAGTAATGCCTAAAGCTGAAGAGCTGAAGAAACAATTACTCGAACAATATCAAACAGAATTGTATAAGTATTTAGAAGATGTCAAAGAAAGGGAGAAAAGAGAGAAAGAAAGACTGAAGCAAGAAGAATTGGAGAGGTACTTCCCACAATTGTTACGACGATTATAAGTACTTTCTTTTAATCACTTACATAATGTACTTGCAGGTTGAGGGAAGAAGAAGAGAGAAGGACAAAATCAGCTGCTCTGGCAGCGGTTAAAGCAGCGAAGGCTGCTATGACTGCCAGTGTAACGTCCCCTGAAGATGCTAAACTTAAAAAGATTCCTAGTGCAACTCCCAAGCCATTAGCGAGCCCATCTACTGACTTACCTGCACGAACATCTTCTAAAGAAAAGTAATCATGAAATAAGAAAATATTTAATTGGTTGTTGATAAAAAAATCGAACATTTTTATTTGCAGGAGACCTGCTGTAGATCGTTCAACAAAACCTGTGCAGTGTGATAATTTTACTTTAAGAGATGTAGTATTACCAACTAAATTAATGCATAACTTCCTTATGCTGGCCTTCACTAATACCATGAATAACAAAGAGACCTGCGGCATACTAGCTGGAAAATTAGAAAGAAATAAGTTACTAGTCACTCATTTATTAATTCCTGAACAAACTGGGTCTCCAGACTCATGTGTGACACATAATGAAGAAGATATATTTGACTATCAGGATCAACATAATTTGATCACTCTCGGCTGGATACATGTACGTAGTTTTTGTATTGTATGAATAACTAAATCATCACTTCAAACGAAAATTAAATTTAAAGAATTTCGAAATAGAAGAATAATTATACTTCACAGACACATCCTACACAGACTGCATTTTTGTCTAGTGTTGATCTTCATACACATTGTGCATATCAACTTTTGATGGCTGAGGCGATCGCTATTGTCTGCGCTCCTAAATATGATGAGTAAGTAGAAAAGAAATTTTCTAATTTAATTCTCTGTAAAGTACACTTGTTAAAAACCATTTTCTATCCTCATTTTCATTAGGACAGGATTTTTTATTTTAACACCGGAATATGGGCTGGAATTTATTGCTAATTGCAGAGAAACAGGATTTCATCCACATCCAACTGATCCTCCACTATATATGGTATTTGTTATAACGCATGTAATTCATATGTACTTACATTAGTTTTTATACACGTAATAAATTATTTTTCAGAAAGCAAAGCATTGTAAATTGGATATGACGGCGCTTATAGAAGTTGTGGACTTGAGAAGGAAATGACATCTTTTCAATGTATACAAGTATACATATTCGTGCTACATGTATACTTGATCGTATATGTATAACTGCTGTGTAACAAGTTATATATGTATCTATCTTTAAAATAAGCTATTCCGAGTGAAATACGTGAAAAATCGCATATACTTTAGCTTGAACAGACAGCTATAAATCTTTCCATATTTTTTATGACAAAGATACAAAAGTTTTTAATATATTTAAAATAAAATTATGCATTTAAACAGTTATAAATTAACTTAGTTAATGTCGTTTAAACTAATGCAATATTTAAAACGGTACGTGCAACGTATGTTTCAAATGTAGTAACATATAGAAGAAAATTTGCATAATTTTAGTTGAGAGTATTCATTACTACGTTGTATTGATAGTAGTGTTAACATTCGTTTCCATATCACAAAGAATCCATAGTCGACCGCCTGTGTATTCTATACATTTCTATGGATCAGAAATCTATACATTTTATACAAAGAACAAAGTATTAAGGACAGTGAAATTGCGCTTCTATTATTTTTGTTAACATATTTATTTACTCGAACAGTGTGCTGGATGATGCACAAAACAAACGTCAAATGTAACGAGAATTTACAAATCTTAACAGTGTGCAAAATATACTTATTTATAAGTTTATGTGCCTTTCATAAAAAGAAAAGAAATATGGTGTTCATGTCTTCATGCTAATCATGTAAGCTGAGCGACGTTTAATTGTAGATACTGCACGATATTTGTCGGGTCATTTGATGAGGCTGTTGCGTTACGTAAAATCGTAATAGAAAAATCAATAAATGCATTGATGTACTGTGCTAGTCAAAATTTAATATACAGAGCTTGTTATGAAATATATTGATATAAATCGATATCTGAACTATACATGATATTTTATCGTATGTACTCTACTCACCGAGACATTTAAAGATTGTACAGTAGGCATCTGATATAATTTTTGTGTACTTAAAACATCAATTACACTCTTACACACTTTATGAGACAACATTCTTCCACGTCTCATAAACGTGTGAAAATACATATTCAATCCTTATCAACAATTACCTTCTGAAATATAATTTTTATAACAGCTCCTAGAAGCTAGAAGTTTATATTTCGTAACAGAGAAACTAATAAATTAAAAATTAATTTACTAAATATAATTCTCGATTATTTATTACACAATACTTCATAAGACAAAAAAGCACCGATCGGCTTCCTGCGCTTTTTACGCGCATTGTTCAGAAGAATCCACTGAGAGCAATTATGCTCTGCCAAGGGCATTACAAAACGAAATTATTTACCGCGAGGGATAGAGTGCAAAAAGAAGAAAGAAAATTATTCGCAGCCAGGATATGGAATTCTAAGGGGAACCCATTGTAGATGCATACGAGTAGCTCGTGAGAATACTTCTCGCCATTCACCTCTCTTCGCGTATATCGAATTACCTGCGTTGAAGGGTTTCGTGCTTTGCAGGGTTTTATCGACGGCAGGGTCAATCTATTTTTACGTGGTAGCTTATGTGTTCTCCGTTTCACCGTTTACAGACCGGCTATAAATCAAGTTACGCGTAGGTAAGCATTCTCCCGTGTGCGCTTCTTCGTACGTAAAAAGATTCTGCAAATTGAAATTGCAGAGCAACGCGATCTTATCAAAATTTAATAAGTTAATTGCGCTTGATACGGATACATAATTGATGCAGTGGGACATGGGCGTAACAATAGCGCATTACTTTAACACCAGTATCCTTGTCACGGAAATTAGCTGCTAAACTATGCAAGAATATTAAATATGATATTGATTTTATTCTGCAATAACAAACTTGAGTAGGTAACGGTGCAGTTAAATGAGGATTGAAAATTTAGTAGCATTTTTCCAAGTTTCCCGTGTAAATATTTTAACCATTTGACAAAGTACAGCTGCGTTTCAGGGATAACTATTTGCTCTTAAAACAGCAGTTGCTCTGAAACTGTAAACTGTGGAAACCGTCGTCGATTTTACAATAATGTTAATAGCGAGAATTTTCTTCCGAGAAACGGGCTAAGCCAAAAGCGTTTACGATTTATCTTGCATTCTCGATCTTATCCGTCACATGTTTGGAATAAGAAGAGGAGAGGTCTCACGGTTCAACTCGAGGCGTTATATTCACACGGCTTCTACGCGGCTTATGATCGCTGCAACCATGCTGCGAAAAACCTAACGTTCAATTGTTTTTAATTAGAATTTACAACCAGTCTCCATGCCTAAATACCTTTCGGTTGTTATCATTACCTAACAAAGTATCACTAATTGCGAGAAGTTAATACATCGTTACAATGATTACTGTTTTATACATATAATCACAGATCCAACATCTGAGACTACCTTGGACGACGAGCTGGAAACTAGACGGTAGCATCTACTTAACGAAACAACTCACTTATTTACCGGTAGATAATTCTCTAATTAATCGCGAACTCGTAGATCGGACGATTTCTTTCCGTTACCGGAAATCCACCGCACAGCATTTTTGCTGCGTTAAGATTGACGATGATGCTTCTTCGCGAAAATCGCTTTGGTCAAGCCAGGAAAAATCATCGATACATCGAAGCGGGATTAATCAGCGTATCGGCAAACGAGGCAAGGATATATGTATATAATACAGCAAGGTATGCAACGGCCTCCTTGCCTTTCACGTATTTCGATGACGTATAAAATCCCGCGGGGCAAAACGACAGTGACGTGCAACGCGTACGATTCTTTCTGTTACGTTGCCTTTAATCTCGTTGTTACCGGTTTTGCTGACGGATATCGATCAGGCACAAAGTTGTGCGGTGGGAATTTCAGCATATACGTGAATCTATTCCGGGAATGTGGCCAGGTGGTGCGCTTTAACACGGGTAAAAGTCAATGCGTTGTCATTTTAATAATTGCACGTTCATTGAACATTCAGGCATTATATAATGAAAATCCTGATTAAGTAAACGAAGCGAGGAACGCGCTACCGAGATAATAAACTCGGATAGATAGGATGTATTTATAACTTCGTATATTTCTGTGGATCACCCTAGATCCAGCGGCTACGATTTATTATTTTATGTATACGTTTCACCGGGTCTAGAAAAATGATTACCTATATTTGCGACATAGAACTGCAATTTCGCAATGTACGGCTCGGAGCTAACTCCACATACCACATAAATTCGATAACTTGCGGTCGCACTTAGATCGATGATTTACATGCGTTTGCATCATCGATTTTATTCGAAAAGTGTGTCATTCATTGAACCAAAGTAACAGTAAATACGTATAAACTTTGGAGCTTACATTCCATGCCTTGGAAAATATTAGTCGAGCTACTTGATCAACTTCTTTACGTTTCCACTTATTTCATTCGCTCTACAGTGATGCAATCTCCTAACGTTTCTTTTTACAATTGTCACGTGCATGAATTGTAGTCGGCACATGCAGTAAATGACAATTATTAGCAATTACAGAAAATGCAATTTATGACGTACAAAAGAATTGAAAGTAGATCTTTCTTTCTACCAGACGATCTCTACGCGTTAACGTGCGAATCAGATACGATTTAACACTTCACGCATAAAGAAGCTAAAAAAAGAATCAACGGGAATGTCACTACTGTTTCGAAATTCGTTCTTCAGACATCCATTCCTGATCACGTTGAAATATCTTATCTCCCAAGACAATATATACCTATACAAATAATGAGCAGCTCCAATCAGCTGATAAGTAGTCAGCAAACGAATTACGATCAGACCTTGCTCACTTTGTTTTTTGTTGCTTTGCTTTCGCACATGCCGCGCGTTCTTCTAGCCCTCTCTTTCGTCGTCCCTCGCACGCTACTATATGCCTCTCCAGCCACGTAGAACATGCAGTGTGCTGTTGCTCTCAAGGGAAGAAACAACTGACAGTGCGAGTGCAAAGTTGGTTCTGTGCTTGCATAAATTTCAAATCGCGAACGCGCATCAAACAATTTCGTATCAAATATTTCTCTTCGATCATTGAAAATCAAGACGCATACCCGTAGTCATAATACAGATATTTCGTTCGCGACTCCAGCTCAAAAATACTTCACTAATAACAGTGTAATCCCCAATGAGGGAAAATTCGTTGGTCCTACAAAATTTCCGGGCAACTTTATCGCGGAACACCGGAGATTACGAGATTATTCAAATGTGGCAATTCTCGCGACATGTACGATTTCTGTAGTACTGATTGTGTTATTGTTCGAGTTTTACGTCGTCGTTCATCACCCGGTGTTTATTGAAAAGCTTGGCAACCGGCGCGCGTGTAATATCGGTGTTTTCCAGCCGTTCGCCGAAGTAGCGCGTTAAACGTAGCGTAAAGTTCAAAAGTGAACGGGCGTGCCGGGACAATTTTGTGTACGACGAGCTCGCTTCTCCCTCGTTTGTCTTGAACCACGAGCAGCTAATTGTAATGCAATTGATCGTGGGATGCTGCAATTATGGTGTAATCACTGCCGAACCGTGAATTCGCATAACAGAAATCCCGTCGACGGTTGTTCGCCGAGTTTTACCGGCTCCGCCTGATCACTGGTCGTCGCTCTCCTAAATGCATAGCGATACTTTGCCGAACGATCGCGAATAGGGAAAAAGTGGAACGTTCGACTTTCACGTTCGACGAAGGTATGCTTTTAAAACGAGTATAGATGTTACACGTGGGTATCATCAGGGTAAATGGGTTAATTCTTCGTTCCACATTGATTAGCCGAACAGGATCTTACGCGGCTCGTTCTCGAATGATTCACGATTATCGATTCATTGCAATTGTCCGGCGTAAACGTTTCGGTGTAATCTGACTGTCGCGCGTATTATCAATCATTTAGAATCGTGATAAAAACCAATGCCGAGCTTAAGCAGTGTAATTACAGTCATTATCGTCCGGCAATCTACGGATAATGTGTTCCATGAATGTAAAATACCTGAAAAAAAAAGGACGGTGCATTTACGAGAAAGTTAAATTATTCACTTTCGAGAAATGCAAACGAAAACTTTTCTATTTTCCCCGAGACAAAACGAATCGACATTTTACTCGATAGCTACGCGTCGCATTCAGAACGCACTTCTAAATAAAAATTACTGAAATTAGTGTTGCGAGCGGTTCTCGCATGTCATGCTACTGTAACGATAAAACGCATATACGCACGCGATAATTATACGAATTTCTTCCGTGCCGTCCTACAAATGACTTTACGAGAAAACAGGTGACATAGTATCAGTGAAAATGCATATATTATCGATCTAATTAGTCATCTTTATCTTCGCGTATGATCAACGTGCAAATAATTCAATCCGGTATTTCCTCGTTGATTGCGTTTACTGACGCGTGTAATGGCACGAGGACGTTAACGAGCAACGAAAACAGAGATAGAATCTTCGTACAACCTCCTTCTGAATATTTCGGCACATGTTTTTTTACAAGATTTCTTAGGAGCAAAACTCGCTACACTATACGTGTCCCACATGATAATGTACCTATCTGTATATTATAAAAATATCTCACGTGTCGAGTTTCATAAGTGTTCGATACTCCGATACCATCACAGTGCTTGTTACAACATAGTGTTCTCGAAGTTTTACTTTGAATGACGTAACGATAATCTGTCTTCTTTTCTGATGCAAACGAGATTTCCATGATAACTGCTTTCCACCTTGAAACAGCATAAAGAATACAAATGGGTACAATACGTGAGTAACGGAATAATTTACGAGTATAGAAGAATATCAGCCAGCGTTTACGTGTAATATGAATTACATGAAATCCTTCCTAGTAATACCTATTTCATAATTCTAACGTGGGGGATAATCGATACTTGACATAGTTGTAGGTGAGAAACTCTTATTGCCTTGAAGTTCAAGGAGACAGAAAAACTGAACGACAGGACGGGTTAAAAAGTTCAATTGATACAATTGATATAATTGTTAATTAATAAACGAGAATCGACACTGACGAATCCATCTGTCAAATCTGATTATTCTTTCATTTTCATCAATTTTGCATATGTTTTCAAGTTGTTGATAATTTACACTACTAAGTACACTGAAATAGAATTGAACATCAGTTTCGTTCATCGTTTATCGACGATAACAGATAAAATATACTTCAGGTGGGGATGCTACCAATTGATAATCGCAATTGATTTCAGTTCCGAGTTCGCCACGTGATTACGAGCCTGAGTGATAATTGCAGAGGCAAAGAAGCTTGTTTAAAAGCATTGCAAAATTCGTCGGGTTTATAGTGCAAAGCGGTGACGAGTAGAATAGAAATAAAAAGATGCTTCAGCTGCCGGTGATCATCGTTCTGGTGATTTCAATGTTTGGTAAGACAAGCGCAATTTTGTGTACGCCGACGATAAAATAGTTTTATTTGCAAAGCATGTTTGCACCGTAAACAGTGCATCGACAAAATCTTAAACAATCTACTAATGAAAATATACGAACTTTCTTTACGCTTGCAATCGCTGTTGAAAATTTTCCGAAGCTGCCTACGTGAAACTCTAAGTGTACTTATTTGCCACGCGATATCAGTTCTTAACTTTTTTTCACTCGTATTTATTGCATCGAGATATCATAAAATTTGTTTATGCTAGCTGGCAGGGTGTCACCGGTGATGCAGAAAGAAGTAGAGGTGAACGACAAAGGAAATGTGCATGATGCTGTCTTGAATAACATTAGTAAAAATCTAACTGACACAATTTCAAATAATATTAGTAACAACAAATCAGTTGAACAGCCGACGGAAAATGTAACGAGTAAGTGAAAGGAATTTGCAACATAATTGCATCAAGATAGAGTACTTATTTTAAGGGATGTACATTTTCTTATATTTTCAAATGTAGAAAAATCAAGAGGAGTTATTAGTGTCACCGTACCACCGGAAAGCCTACCAGTCGCGAGCACAGCTACGCCGGTCAATGGCTCAAAAAAAGCGGAAAGTAATGATACTTGTACTTCTTATGCAGAAGAGCAGGAAGACATGACAAAAAGTCGATGTAAGCAGGTGCCCGACAATGATGACTTAAATCCGACTTTACCGTTAAATACAACAGGTACGTTTCATACGGAAGAAAATTAGGTCTATATATTTATTTATAAAAGAGATATATGCCATTTTTCATAATTTTCTGTTTCACAAGAACCTACCACCACTGTTACGAACATCGCGATCAATAAGACTGAAGTGAACACGGAATCTCAGATACCGGAAGTTAAAGATAAAGAACATAGCGAAAAGAATAAGGCAGAAGCTTCTGTAAATGTGACTACACCCAGCACGGATCAAATATCTTACGAAGTTGTGTCCCACGAACCGAATCACCTCGTTAAAACTACTCACTCAGGTATGGAAATCTATATTTTAACAGTTCATTCATACAGATACAAATTCTATATTTGTATAATAAATTTATATAATATTGAATGAATGGAACTTTATTCCGATCTCGTTAACAATATTGCTAAATTGCAGATGTCTCAAATACGGATGTGAAACACATTACAAATAGTAGCGAAGCATCGATTGAGTCGTCGTTGTTAGAAGATAAGGCTGCTATAAGCTCTGGCAATGTCGTGGCAGTGAAATCTGCCGACGCCGAGCCTAAAGCCAAACGTACGCCTTCGGGAATCATAGCTCTGGTTACGGCGATTAGTTTCGCGGTAGTAATCGCGTTGATGTATATTGGCATGATTGTCTGGAGGCGATACGTCGAGTAAGTGCAAAGATAGTCAATTATGTAATACAATAAATTATTATCACATCATTTCTATGTTATAGATACCGATACGGACATCGGGAGTTATTAGTTAATGAGTTAGAGTTTGATACCAATGATCTACGGCATTTCGAGGTAAGCACGTGCTCTTGGAATTACGATTAAATTATTAATCGACTAATTCGATTTTTCTTGTTGCAGCTGTGATCTAACGAAAGCAGTAGCTTATAGAAAACTGAATGATTTACGGCTGAGGCTGGTACCACGTAACTATTAAAGATTCATTGATCTGTGATACTAAGGACATGCATTACGTCTGACAGTCAGAACACCAAATATGTTTGGATAATGTTATACATTTCTTGTAATGTAATTATTTTATATACATTCTGCGTACAACTAATTTTTTCAACACGTTGACCATTATTTTCTCTCTCCTGATAAAATTAAAATAGCGTTATAATATGTTGACCATCCGTATTTTTATAACGATTAAGATGCAGATTCCTGAATAAACGAGATGTCTTTTAAATGTGTTGAACTACACATTTGCGAAAAATGATGGGTGCTAGAATAATATGTGTCAGTTTTCTTCGACATTAGCGCGATTATATAATTTTACAGTATGTATGTACTTGAAACTGTTGAAAATGTGAATTATAAATTATATCTTTGTAACGTAGCATTATAATTTACTCTTCATCCTTTTTTGTATCGCGTGCCACGAATATGTAAATATTTCTAGATAAATAAATCAGTGAAATATCTTTTTTAATCAACGAGCTTTTATTTTAGAGCAATAAGGCAGTTGAGTCAATGTAGAATAATGATACACATTCTCCTTAACGAGCTACAATGATTCTCCATAAAAATCACGCATTTATATAAAAAACAATAGAAATTACATATAATCTTAAATATCCTGATCTAGTGTTAACTGAAGAAATTTTGCATTAATATATTTATTTGTAGAGTCACTGAATCACATTTTAAAAAATAGTTACTAATAACAAGTAGGCATTTTCCATTCTGCATTTAATATTGTTTTCTGTTTGGCATTAAATATATATCTACATCAATATATATTTATCATATACATATATGAATTTCATATGAGATATCTACATTGTTGATCAGAGAAGTATTTCTTCCCCAATGGTATTTAGTAACATCGATTGGAAAGTGACTTATGGTTTTCACTGATTTACAATTAAGCTTTCTTTTTTGTCACCACAAGAGGACCCACATTATCGTTTGTTGCTTCATTATGGCGTCCATGGGAGCCGTCACAGTAAGGCCACTGCAATGTTAAAAATTATATTATATTAAGACATTTATTGTATCATTGTAAACGATTACATAACATCTAGGTCTTAAACTTATTCTTGGATATGCTTAATGTAGGTCAGTGATAACTTGGAACTATAATCTTCAAAACTCTTCATCCACACAATTTTCACAATCTTCAGAGTACACAAAAATAGACAAAACTACTTACATTTTCAGATCTCCAGCAACGACAAAATGCCGCTTTCTCACTTATATCTTCTATATCAATAGAATCTACCACTTTATTTACATCTTTCTTTATAGCAGGATTTACGCGTCCACAAGACTGCAAATATAGTATACATATCTTATGTAAATCTGTGATAAAAGGTACATATTGATCTTTTAGCGACATACACAAAAATCAAAATTCGAGGATCAATTAAAATCAACTGATTCATAGCATTGGTAAAAAAATAGCAGTCAGGAGGTTGAAGCAATAGCGTTACGTAATCAAGAAAAGAAAAAGCTAAGCAGTATGCAGAATATTATAATAATTTCGAAACAATAGGCAGTTTACTTACTGGACCTCTAGCCAGAGGACAAAACGCTTTGTACGACATATAACCGATGCCAGCTAATGCAGCAGTCGGTGGAATTAAAGCAATCCAGTCTCGTACTGATCAAAAATTAAAAGAATTCATTATTTGCGCTATTTGCAAAACAGTTCGATATGTGCCACAGTAGTAATATGCCGTGTCACGTTTAAAGCCACATTTTCTCGCTTTACTCAATATGATCCTAGATAATTATTAAATATAATATAAATATATTCCTTAATTTCTTACTTCCTAGTCGAAACCATCCTCCTATAGAGTCCGGGATAGGTAATCCAGCCAAATAGTTCGGAATAGATATTTTAATAAGATGTGCTACTGGCTCCATGACTGCTATTGCTATCACTACCGCTGCAGTCAAGCTACTAATCGAACAATTTCGAACGCGAGCCACTTTGCATTTAACATCTCAATTATCAACTATACAACAAACTTACCTTTAAATTATCTTCGCTCGAAACTTTGGAACGTGACGTTCTTTTTTCTCCACACTTTGCACACAGATTTCATTCAAAAGGCGAATCATATTTTGAATGACGAATACGTATGTTACAGCATCGTCTAGATCGTGAAATTAAATATCGAATATGCACCGCGCAAAAGCGACACAAATGTTCGCGTCAGTCCCGAGCCACGCGTGAAGAATTCAAGTTAAAAAATTGACGTACCTTGTAAAATTATTGTATATCCTAATTGCACTGTTGCCGGCGGACTTTGATCAGCGTAGTCGCCGAGGTGAAGGACCGGCGGGGTCCGGCGGTATGCCTTGTAGGTGGCGCCATCCAGTCGCCAGTCGCGAGGCGTACGCCGGGCAGGGTGGAGGTGGTTGCGTCGTCCGCAAGGATACGTGGTCGGTTGCCGCGACGCCGCCGCGGTTCGCGCAGGCACAGGTACGAAGTACGAAGTGCGCGCGTTTTCGAGGCGGTATCACGAAAAGCGCAGGAGTGGCTGGCGTTTTCAACGTATATACGCATCGCGTCCGATATCGTCGGTAGACAGGCAGGCCGCCGTCGACGTTCAGCGGTTAGCGACGAGATCCGTGGCATCGACGGGAAAGACCAGGGAAGAGGAGTAGGAAGTAGGAAAGAGATAGAGAGCAGCGCGGTTCTATCGCGCGGTCGAGTGCGAAAAAGTGTTTCGCGAAGGAGAGGCCCTTGGCTTCCGAGATCCGTGCGTGAGTGCTGCGCGCGTGTTAGAGCGAGCGAGAGGGAGAACGGGCGAGGAACGTTTCGACTGGTGACACACGGTGGCTGGAAACGGGTGTTAGAGCAAGACCGAATAAACACGGGGCCGCCGGATTAATCGTTGTGTACGGTGCGCGGGTTTCGATGAAGGTGCGTCAAATGACAGTGAGGTGATCAATGTGCTCGAAACATGGCTGAGGAGTTGCTGGTCACCCTGAACCGCGGCGACTCGTCCGGATTCGGGTTCTCGCTCCTCGGTACCGCGGGCTTGCCGCACGTCATCTACGACATCGTCGAGAATTCGCCGGCAGCGAAGAGTGGCAAGGTGAGCATCATGCCTATACATACTTCTCGCTTCGATCGTTGTTCTCTCTTTTATGTACGTGTACTCGCAGTTACCCTATCGCCGACCACAGACAGATAGGTAAAGAAAGAAAGAGAGAGAGAGAAGTTCGAGGACGGTCAAAGGTGGAGTTGCGGAAAGAGCAACCCCAAGGCATTTACACGCAACACGCATGTAATGTTGTGTGTACGTTACGCGCTCGTCGGAGTATCCTCGTAACGGCAAGGGCCTCAAAATAACGCCCGGTGTATATCGACCCGTGTTATTATCGCGAGCACCCTCTGTCGCGCCCCGTCTGTTCTGTTTCTTGACCTCTGATTACTTTTTATTCCCGCACTTTGCCAACCGTCTTTCGCTAGTTCTTGTACGTCCACCCGTCTTAACGCGGACGGTTACGGGGATGCTGATTGGCTGGGTGGGATCGGTTTTAACGGCCACATTCCAGCCTGTCGGTCGGACCTTCTGCCTGTGTGTCTTCTCTCTTCCTTCTCCTTTTTCCTCCATCTCTCTCTATATCTCTATACCCGTCTCTCTCCCCCGTTCACGCTTTCTGGGGAGCGTACCCCCTTCTCGAGCATCATACGAATCGGAAACTTTGAATTGAAAGAGAGAAAGATTGGAGCCCTTTGTGTATCCCTATGATCTTCCCTTACGGGTCTGTCATTTTTTAATAATCTTTCACGACATCGTAATCCTTTTTATGTTATATTCAGAAATTGGAAAGCCAAAGTGGCTTTCTACGTACTTTGCACGAATCGTAGATCAACAAATATGATCTAAGAAGTGCAATGATTTTTATTTNATTTTTTAATAATCTTTCACGACATCGTAATCCTTTTTATGTTATATTCAGAAATTGGAAAGCCAAAGTGGCTTTCTACGTACTTTGCACGAATCGTAGATCAACAAATATGATCTAAGAAGTGCAATGATTTTTATTTTATATACATGTTATATGTGTCGTACTATTTACTGAATTGCTATTACGAATCTATGTTGTATATTTTACGTAATTATCACTTATTTCCACTGCTATTCGATTATCATCATTGTCAATTTATAAATTATGATATTACTCTTTATTAAAGATTCGTAGGATATAAACGGGATCTTAGAACGAAAGCTAATAACTCTTCTGACGATCATCGTGTATTTTTAATCAAAGTCTTAAATCACACAAATATGTTCGATCGATCTCAACTGACAGAAGACCATGTTTTTTTATTACGCGACCATCAATGTTTGTTATATCCCAGGTTGTAAATTGAATATCAATTTTCTTTTAATATTCTTTCATTTCCCTCACCTTTCTCCGTTTTAACGTAAAATAGACCGATTGCTTTGTCGGAACTAGTTTCCAATACCGGTTACGGAGAAAGATGCGGATTTCGAATAGCAGATGCAGAATAGATTAATCGTTGTCGGACGAACCAGTTCCAAACAAGCTTAGAGGGAAAAAAAGTCAGCAGTTATTAACACTGTAGCTACGAAAGTGGTCAACAGGGTCAGTTCGTAATTTGTTCGATAAATTTCCCATAAATTCAATGCAAATGCAACATAATGTTTCCCATAAATTTAATGCAACACGTTTTTCACCATTTCCAATTCTTATTTCCGAGAAGCACGTATAAATCTGTATTTCCTTGTGTTTTATTATAATTCTCTTTTTATGGTAAGAGAGCTCTTACCTCTCTCCAATGATCAAACATAATTCCGTTTGAAAAAAATCTTTTGTGAAACGATTCCTCTCTATGCTTCTAGAGAACGTGTTCATATGTATGTAGGTTACTTCATTTGCATGCCACATACGCGGGGATACGTATTGCCAAATATGCGCTTGGTACGTGTGTTACATCCAAGCAATCAAAGCGAGTGTACGAAAAACGCATGCGCCCGGGTTTTTGTCTTCTGCATAACTAACGTTCGCCAGAAGAATGCGTGTAACAAAGGAGTGGCCGGTCATTACGCATGATTGAAATGTGTCACCGTGTACACCGCCCGTTTCCTCCCCTTGCCCGCTTTTGTTTTTGAATCTCCTAAGGCTCTATTTAGCGGAGTGCCTATACGAATGTGCATGTGCATACGCGGTTCATCGGAAACGTGCACACGGATCATTGATCGGTTTTATCAATGCGCGACGTGTGTACGTAGATAAAAATTGGATCCGCGATTATTGCTTTGCATAATTATCGTTAACGCTCGCTGGTATTCGTGATTTTTACGCTGTACACTCGAGATACGTTATCGAGGCTTGAATTTATTTCGCCTGCTGCCCGGCTCGGCAGGAGCGCGCGGGGACCAACATCCAGCGAACTGGATATTTCTTTTTAATTGATGCGACACGGTTGTAGGTCTCGAAAGCAGGTTGGCTCGCTATATCGGCAGTCACTCAAGATTCATTGTTCGACCGATACAAAGAACGCGTAATATATTTTGTATTGTTCCCGTGTAGCTGCGCGGTCGGTTCTGTAATTTTTTCGCTCGAGTCACTCGAATCATTAGAAGAGCTAAGTAGAGCGGTTACCGTTCAATATAATCGGCGAATTTGATCGAAAGTGCGCAGTAAATTTAATTTGAAGGATGATAAAAGTAGTTATGAATTTTTAGTCGAGTGATGGACTAATGCAAATCGTGTTAACCAATGTTGAATAAGAATAATTTTACATGCCGGATCAACGAAGTGTATTTTGAGATATTCAATTAACCGGTTATCTGAAGACGATACGCGCGGATGTAATATCACAATGTGATAGCAAGCAGTATTTATCGTTCGTTTTTAATCATTCCTCTTGTAACAATTTATCGAAACCGATACTTCACGATAATTAAACGAGACGTCGCAAAAAGTGTATGAAGAAATTCTAGGCAATGCAATAACTTTAGATTCTCTTTTCTCTTATCACCGATACAAAAATCATATTTATTCATTCGCATTAAACAGGTTCTTATTATCAGCGTTTTAAATACCACTTCCACGTATCTGTACGCGGCACGTTCCTTACCACTAATTTCGATCCAAGCTCGCTCGTGAAATTAATTTCGAACGATTCGCGCTCGCAATTAAATAGTACATAAAAAATGTACACAAGATAACGTACACGCAATCGCAGGCCTCGTAGTAGAAACGAAGGTGGTAAAGCGAGTGTGTAAGTGTACGTTCTATTTATTTCGCCGTGGTGTTTCTCAGATTAGGAATACGTAATAACTTCTGTCAATCCGCTAATTAATCGATTCGATCCGTTTGGTTTTTCTTACCGTTAATGCTTTTTCCTCGACGATAATTTCTCAATTAAGGAGCTTAATAACTCGCCGGTAGAACGGCGTTATGCAATGGCGTTCGCGTGATAATACCACGGGCGGAGGTTGAAGTTTCTTGACGAAGAATCACGCGAGGCCCGACAATTAACCGAGAGCGTGCGTCGTCGAATTTCTCGAATTTATCGATCGCCCACCTTGATAGGTGCAAGACGAATGATCCTTTTCTGCTTTCGGTAATTGGGACTCTCGAGCATGTTACAGCGTAATCTTTACGGATCAGCACCGCGCTGATGTCAGTATAAGTGGCCGGCTACATTTAATGGTATCCGCAATTTTCTTTTTTCACGATTAATCAACCCGATGTAAAACGGAGGATACGTTCTATGAACTTCTTATCTCGTGAATCGTGGTTCATTCGGAAGACGGTTGCACGCTCGAGTTTCCGATTCGTCAACATCTATTTATATCCCTCAGGATCTCTTCGGCGAGAGTGCACAAGCGTCCGTGGCTGTTCCTTCGAAATCCTTTTCGCGTATGATATAACTTCCACTCGAATCATCTGGTTCAATTGCCAATAACGCCGAATGATACTCGCGAATCGATCAAGTTCAACACGTTTCCCGTATATAAATAGATATCAAGATCCGGTGTCGTTTCTGCTCGCGAGAAGTAGTATACAATACGCTTATTTATAACGGGTCAAGGGTCGGTCGGATCGGAGGAGTCCCTGCTTATATTAGATAGATGTAGACGCAGATGTTGCGCCAGACAAACGAGCAAAATCAAATCCGAGACAGCGTCCTATTTACTCGCAGCTTCTGCGATATCGTATCGGCATTACAATCGATACCGTCTTAACTAACGTATTAATTTTCGTTGAATTTCCAATGGGTAATTCGATCGAAATTGATCACGATCGAAACTAGAGCGTGTAGATCCCTTGGCCCAAGGTAATACCTTCACCACGCCTTACGTCTCGATTGTCCTTAGAAACTATCGCGCGAGCTCAAGGGATTTTTATAGACCTTGTACTGAAAAATGTGAAATATGTTTCTACCTGCTGTGTTCGATTAACACGTACGAAACGTTGTTCTTTTAAATGTTAATTTTCTAATAGAAGAAGATTTATCTTGCTTTTCTCATCGCTGTTTTGAATCGAATTAAATAGAAGATAGTTTGCTCGAAAATAACGAAACGAATTTCGCAACAGACATTGCGTGCTACAATTGGATTTAACTGACGGAATTCTAAATCCCATGAAACAGTTCTCAAACAGTCTTTGATGCGTGAAAAAATTGCTCGTTACAGAGCTCGGCAAAGTGCGCTGAAATATCTTTGCGAGCAAGCGCAGGCGTATGTAACTTTGAAACATAGTTCAAGCGAATTAAACGTGTTACTCCGCGGTTAGTATAATTTTCTGTTACGCCACGATGTATTATAACCAACGTATCGTTTTAATCGAATCTAGCGAAGGTGAATGCGCGTGTCTCTTCTTCATCGGCGAAGAATGCGCACGTTTATCAATGCTGATTTGATATTTAAACAGATCCCGGTGTAATTATGATTTCGGTTCATTTCCCGCAATATATACGTTTCGGCGTTGGATTAATTACTTCTCGGTTAATTCGTAACCATGGCATCGGGCTTCGATCGATCCGCTATCTGTTCCACCATGATTCTTCATCCTTGACATTTGAATCTGTCGATTCCCTCCTGCACCGGTGACACCGACAATTGCAACATTCCAAGCGACATTCCACCGCGCGTAGCATGCAGCGTGCGTTATCGCGGAATTAAGAAATTACGGTTTCGAAAGTTGCCTACGAATCTGACACGCATGATAAAAAACGCTGTTTCTCTTAACAGTGAAAATTAGCATGTAATTGATGGATGTAGTTTCACTCGATTAATGGAGTTCACGGATGTTTAATACGGGTCTGCGTGAAACCATGCGAATGAAATGTACACTGTTTATTTCGTAGCATGAAATACAGATGAGTCAATCTTGCTACCGACGTTCGGTTACGGGTCTCAATTCAACAAGAATATCGTATGATTATCGCAGTCACGATTCTTTACATGGCCTGCTACTACACAGGTAGAAGATAGTACGTGATGTTTGGTTTCATGATTTCAAAATATACATCGTGCGCGAGAGTGTACACCCACAGAGGCAGAACTCGTTCGTTGTCCAATAAATATCTTCAACGTTACAAGTGTAATTCATAATGAAAAATAAGCACGAAGAAAATGGTATGTTCGTTTTACGAGCAGATATTTTTACTCGCGGTAGGTGAGAAGTATTTCTATTTGTGTTACTAATTGTTCGGAGCTTACCTAGCACGCTCTTATCTAACTGTCATCATTGAGGATAATTAAGGCAATCGGGGCAGTGGGCTAGTTCACCGTTAGCAGATGATTTACGTTATGTCTTTGCACCTCGAGGATCGGCATAGATTGATTCATAAATTAGAACTTTTTTCAAATTTGTTTTCGTCAATATTCTCAGCAACAAAAGTACAGTGCCACATTTTGTATAACGATCTATCTCCATTTTCTAGAGAGTAATAGCGAGGTGCTTTCACACAATAAAAAAGGTTCGAGGTCCGTGCCATTTGAATAATTGAAATTCGGATGTAAAAGGCGCTATTCAGTACGCATCGGGTTCACGGAACCCAGAAACATACTTTTCCGAAGTATGTAGATCCCGGGTTGTTTCCCCGTGGCGTTAGAAAAAGATTGCAGTAAATGTACAGGTCAACCTCTACGTTTTTAATGAATTTTTGTATCGTTCAATGTGAATTATTTTTTCATTCATACAGCGTTGCGTAATGATGAATTTACGCCTCAGAAAAAATTGATGCATAAGACAATAGCATCTATCGTGGCAGTGGTCTTGCCCGAAGTAAAATTTCAATACAGAATTAAATTATACAGTTAAAAAATTCTTGAAAAACATCTCGGAGAAAATTATTTCAAATCTCTAATTGCATAGCATATATAAAAATCCAATTGAAATCGGAAAGGTTGGTCTCAATCTGTTCATTTACCAAAAATCGCGGTTTCAGTGATCGTTTCCAAGGGCGTTTCTTGCGCGCTCGCTCTCGATCGGTCGCGCTTACACGTGCGAGAATGCAGCGGCGATTCGCCGGTGCGTTTTAATGGGTTCACGTAAGCTGCGTTTCATCGCGCTGCACTGGCACGAATAGCCGGCGTGCCACGCGCCGCCTCGTTTCTTCTTTTCCCCGTCGCCTCTCTCGTCTCGTCGTGTCGTCCCAGCTCGTTTTTCTCTCCGTGACCAAGTTCTCCAACCGCCACCGTTTCCCCGATTCCGTGTTTCGTCGCTCGCGTGTGTCCGCAACGCGAAAAGAGGTCAACGACCAGCCCGCGAGAAGTATTCTTACTTCACGTAGCCGTAAAACGGGCCGCGAGGAAGAACCCGTCGAGCATTTTTCGAAACCGCTCGTAATTTCGATAAAAGTCAGCGACGATTACGTGAAATTCATTACTTAATAATACGCAATCCTCGTTACAACTTCTCGTACATTTTTTTACATATTCGATAGGATTTCTGACATGTAAACCTTACGAATTTAGTACCTCGAAGTATCAAATGTTCGATGAGGTAACAAAGAGATAGTAAACTTTTATGACCTATTCTGTGTGCAGTTACTTGCTTAACCATCGTGAATTAACTATACGCGGTTAGATGCACCGTTTTCCCACACTGCTCGAAAATGCAAGCGACGAAAGGCGATGTTAATAATAAACCGTCAATCCTACCGCCGACCTAGCCCACATGTTTTGCTATTAAAATAGATGGAATTTGATAAGTAATTTGAGTTAGTACCAGGGAAACATAACGTGCCGGCGTAAAAAATCGATGGCCCAGGGTATCTTGAAACTTCACTCGTAACAAGACTGTCCCACGCCCGTGTTTACTTGCTTCGACCGGGAAAATAAACAAATTTCAAATAGCCCGTTGCTTCCATTTCGATAAATTATCTCGGGCGAAAGAACATCGCGTAGGAAGCAATAAAGAGGAACAGTCGGAAGCTATCGCGGATTGAACGGTCGCCGAGCGAGCGCGCGCCGCTTTCAACCTGCGTCTGCACTATCTCTAACTGTTTTTTTTTCTTCTTTTCTCTCTACCCCGGAGGCACGGAACGGATCTCGAGGAACGACGTGGCTCCGGGGGTTTGAAAGAAACTGGGGAGGTTCGCGTGCCAGAAAGAGAGGAAACAAAACATAGAATCGTTTCTGTTTTCTTGCGCCAACCCCTCCGCGTTACCCCCTTTTGGCACGAGACCGGGAGTGAATAGCGAGCAAACGACATCTGAAAAACGCGATGGTACGCGACGACTCTGCATTCCGAGGCGTGACGAACGAGCCGGTAGGAAAGGAGTAGTAGTCCGTCTGTATCTGAATACCTCTCTCTCTCGAAGTGAACAATCACCGGAGTAAATATCGTCTTATCTGCGCGCCGCGGAAAAACAAAAGCTTCTCCCCGTCGTCCGTTCGATATATCGCGAATGTGGTTCGATAGTACCCGCCGTGGTTAGAATTATCGCGGACGCCGTTTGTTTTATTGATACCGGCGCCGTTGTATTTCGTTTCTCATCGCGAAAACGTTAATCCCGGCGTTCGTTGTTCGATTGTTCTCCGGGGAGAATTTCGCAGTCAGAGGATTTATCTGAACGTTAACTATCGGTTTTTTTGATAAAAAAAATAATGATATTTTATGACACTCTTTAATTTAACTCTGCAGTCTTGTTTTTTCTGGCATTGTCTGGGTATTAGTTGAAGGTTGGTACGAAAACAATTGAATATGCAGATAGAGGATTATAATCATTTCTCGCATGAAGTACTGTAATTTTTATGCTTAATAACCCATTGCGAAAAGTGCACGCAGTGGGTATTTATCCTTCGGTTTGCAGTTATCGTAGCTATTGGAAAAACATTTTCGCAAGCTATGTTACCGCTTTTGTACGCAGAGGCGAGGATAAAGTGTGCCGCCTCTTCCTTATTAAGCTTTAACTGCTGAAGTAGGGTCTCGATTCACTTTCTGCTCCCCTAATATGATCCTTAACATTGTACTCATCTACATTCGTAATCAGTCCAGAAACTCCAAGTAGAACGTATTTCGTATGCAACTTCTCCTTTTTTATATTACGAGAGTGCATTGTATTCTCCTCGAACACACTAATTTAGCGAAGTAGCATGGCAGCTGGTAAATATTGCTTCGAGTGTAAATGTTTGATTGAGAAAATTAGATATATTATTGTTTGCCCGGTGCAATATCGTCGAGTGAAAGTATTAATCTTGACGAAAAGGTTTATGTTACCTTCGAACAAACCCTACGAATGAACTTGCCACGAAAGTGGGCGCGGCGACATTGTAAGCACTAATGCTGTTCATGGTAGCATGTTTCTCTGAGAAGCTACATTTATATTCTTTGGAAGAAAATGGAAAAGTTGGAAAGATATTGCCTGGCAAAGTGCAGTTTCGCATTGAATGAATTTTAATGTGGCATACCATTTATGGCGATAGCAGCCTGTCGTCTATCTTGTCTTCCTGCAAGTAAAATTTGTTTAACAAGCTTTTTTCTATCAATTACAAAAGGAAACGTAAGTGAATTAACACTGTCCAATTTGGACGTCCATACCTAAGGCAATCGTGCTGCTGAAACGTAGTTCCGATATCGTTTGAGCGATAGTGTTTGCTAACAGCTATTAAATTGTTTAGTACGCAAACACTTAGCCAAACCGTATACATACTAAATGTGTTTACAATAATTCATGCTATCAGCCATAGATAGTACACGTTGCCATAGGTTCGTGGACGGTAAGTTTGGATTGAGATCCTATACTGTCTGCTATGAATCAAGAAAATGCGATCGAGATATCGGCGGTACCCACCCCTGGCTCGATTATCATCGAATGAGTTAACATGATAATTCATGATATGAGAGCTGGGAGTACATCAAGATGCTACTTGACCAAGCAAATAACCCAATATGAATTTATCATGCACATTCGCTTATTTATAGGAGACAATGAATATAAATTGGGTGAATAATCGTATATGTTCATGGAAGTATACACGAGCTACTTTAATACACCCAATTATATTCGAAGTCACATATTCTTCTGCAGGAGTGAGATAGGAATATTTTATGATAATCGAATTGTGCACGAATAAGATTTGAATCCACACAAGTTCTCTCGTGTTCTGTCTAAATACTTCATTGAAGTCAAACCTTATAAAACTAATTATAGGAAAAGCGAAATGTTATGTATATATTTTTCCAATCGGCGTTAATAGATTTTAGAGAATCGCTATTCCAGTCTTGTTTAAAACTCACCGCGTGAAAGAGAAACGTGGCTTCGCCTCCGACAATAGCGGAAAAACGATTGAAGTTGGCGCCCATATAAATCCGAATCTTTAACCTTTCTTTTCACGTTACCCGAACGGCTGCTTTACGAGGTTGAATCGATTCCAATTTTGGTCGGAATATAACACCATTTGCGGACTTCGTGACAACTTTTATTTCTATTTCAGTGAAACCACTTTGGCGTTGCATGGAAATGACGCTCTTAATCAATCTGATGTTGCAACAAAAATTACTTCACCTTCGGCTTACAATCCCACCTAAAACCAGAAAATAACATACTGAAAAAGTGGTTAGAAAACGATGAGAGTGATAAAAATGTTATTGCGTTTGAAATCTGTATTCTGTATAGAGCGTGTATGCTCGAAATGTGTTTAGCATCGATTTTTCCCAAGCTCGAAAGCTCTAGCAATTTTGGTTTCAATTCTTTGCGGATGAAAATCATTCGATATTGAGTTATTCCGTATACCCGCGAGAGCTCGTGGAAGGATTTGAAAGAGACTTGGGATGGAAGCTCTTCACCCTTGCACTTTGATCCGAGGGGTGGAAGCTCGCCGCTTTATTTTCTTATCCAAAGTAGAGCATCGATTCCGGCCATCGAAGCCGATTTATACTTATATCCGAAGGGTCCGGAAGATGAAGGGTACTTTGGCACCTGAGGTACATCTCGTATGACGACAACCGGTCTCCTTGGCGTCGTCTGGCGTCTCGGCAACCTCGAGCCTTCTCGATGCTTATCGATAAGAATCGATTGCCCCGTAGGGTGCAGCTAATCCTCGTCGACGGTGGCCGTCGTTTTAAGCGTCGCTTCCAAGTTTTCATAAGAACGGAAGAACCTTTCATTGTTTGTTTGCCTGTGGGATTAAATAGAGCTTAATTGGAGTAGCAGCGAGTATGAAAGGAGTAACGAAGAAAGTATACTTTCAACAGCAATTTCGTTTAACGTCGCGGATGATTAGATAAACCTGAGTTATATCTGAGATTCCTGAAAAAGTCACACACGGTCCCAAGAGAAACTTAATTCTCACGAATCAGCATCGACTTTCTAACAGTCTTTTGATCGTCTACGTCTCGATGAGATTACCTCAACCGCTTCGTACCTAAATGTATTAACCCCTTCGACGACAAATGGTCCGTTTGATTCGCGGCTCTCGAGACCGCCGATCGAACGTGATAATGAGGTCGCGGGGAAAAAAGAATTAATTAAGGATCTCCAATCGTGCTCTTTATCGGGGAAAGAGGGCATCGTTAACGTTTCGGTGCGGTTTAACGAACGACGTTGAAGAGCTCCCAGCAGCTCGCAGGGTGGCGCCGGGGAAGAACGAGAAAGAAAGAGAACCAGCGAGGAGAGAAGCGGAGGAGGAGGAGGAGAGGAAGCTGAAGCATTATGTTGCGTTAACGTAACGCTGCCGGGAAATGGGTTAAGGACGTTAAGGCCAACCCTCGTCGCCAGAGCGGTGGTTCAGAGTGGGAGAGCAGACCGTATACCCTATGGCGATGCTTCGGCAAAAAGAGGAGACTCCGCGGGCCGAGCTTTACTTTGCAATTACACCTACCTGCGGTTGGTTAGGCCGTCTCCGGCCGGACGAAAAATTCGCAGCCGACTCACGTTCCCGATTTAGGAACCCGTCCTCGATACTCCATGGGGACCGTCCACCATTTGCGTCAGCACCGTGTACGTATCCCCCTAAAACTGTTGATTTATTACACGCCCGGCTCCCTCGGATTCCTCCGGGGCGGCCAAATAAATGAAGCGGTTTCAAAATCTTTACTACCACGGCAGGGCGTCGCGTGTTTGAACAAGTGCGGATACCATTTCGTTGGTAATACTATTTAAAAGACGTCGGGATTAAGAACGTTATACAATTTTGCTGAACTGTTGTCAGGCCATCAGACACCTTCGTCAAGCATCCCCGTGCAACGCCTCTTTTTATTTTGTATGCCTCATCATGAATGATATACGACTCGATAATACGAGGAACACCTGTGCCTTACGATCGTAATGAATCGTCGAGGCGAATTTCACTCCGAGAACCTGTACCTAGGAAATTTCCACGCTGTTCAATACTCTCGGTAAAAGTTATGACTTCGCTTGAGAACATTCCGTGGTTACGTGTAAACTCGTCCGGCTGGCGAAAGATTACAAAGCGACCTGCTTGTTACACCGATTTAAAGTGAAAGTACTTGTGTCGGGTCTTGTATCAATTACGCCAATCGGCTCCCCTCCGAGTCGGCCAGCGTCCAGTTAAATAAATAACGTCTAAATTAGACAGTGGAACTTTATTGAAATGCAATTTTTAATATCGTCGAGTGAAAATGATCAAATTGTTATTTCCGATAGTCGCGTCGGTTAGTCTCTTGTAATTTCATATTATTCAACGTTTAATCAGCTACACGCGACTATTCTTTTTTATTAGAGAAATTTAGCTCAGCGTTGGAATTCGCGGTTAAGATAAACCGTAATGTTAGGTGGCAGCGAGAGATTTTATTACATAAAAGTGAGATACATAAATGCTGGCTTTATCGAGCACCCGGTTGCACACGAAGGTTAAATATAAAATTAGCTGTATCTGGTTCGCATTTTCAGCGCAAACTTAGCCGCACTTGAATGTAAATTATACCGGCTAAAAATCAACCGACCCGCTTTAAAATACAGATTATTTATTATACCTCGCAAACACGGTATCGTTACGAAAAGCAACCGAGTTGATTCCGTGTTGAATTTGAATTTGGTTTGGTATCTGCGAGGCCTTGCAGTTATACTTGGATGTAGTCATCGGTATACCGAATTGCATCACGTATATAGAAACAATGTTGTTTTGAAGTGATGCCATCATCATCATCCAAATTTGATTTATGTATTTATCAACTAGATTATCATCAAGTACAATAAATTATAATTCATATATCTACCAAGATAAAAATCTGTGAGAAGCGATAATAAATGGCACGTACGAAGGTAAAGGGTATATGGAAAATCTCAAGGAATATTTCTATCTCTCACGAACGGAGCATTCAATTTTAACCACTGATTTTATGAAATCCATCGGAGCGAGAAATCTCCAGACGTACGTGCATCGATAATAAGATCATGGGAAATCGGAGCATCGATGTTCTTCGGGTTGCCGTCTACGTCAGCTCCGACGCGTTATTGAAAATGCGAATGAGCTCTCGGTTGTAATGTATACACATCCATCCATAACCATTTTTATACGCATCGAATTCGGCGAGGATGAGCAATGTTATTTTTACAAATCAGCCAATTGCGATTTGTTACGAGTCTCATCGAGCTTGAAGAAAATTTGCTGACTCTTAAGGAAAGAATAGCAATAGTAGAAGAGAAGCTAGAATAGTCATACTAATGGGACGAATTCTGCGGGAACGCCGGAAATAACAAACGAACAAACCAGTAGGATTCTTTTCTTCGATACGACCCTCGTGGCACGGGATCGATCCTATATTCTTCCCATCGAGGCTCAGTCGCTATCATCGAAACGAATTCCGAGGGGAGACGGGAAATGAAAACAAAAGCGAAAATGGGGATCGGGGAAAAACACGCGGCGCACTTGAGGACGCGGAGGAAACGACAATCGCGGTAGTAACATTATAACGAGTTTAACCGCCCTCGCATGGGAAAGAATCAGGATAATGCGAGTGCACTCGCGACTCTCCCGCTAAATTTAGTCCGCGGCTAAAAGAGTGGAGAACATGACGAGATGCGAAAGAGGTCTGTCGCGTAAAAGCAGAACCCCATCCTGGATTTTTCCCGTGTGCATCAGGCACACGCGCGCGCCCTCATTTCTATAACGATTCCCGGAATTTAATAAGTTCGGTTCGTCACGATGGAGCGACGAAAACGTTCAACTTTTCCGGGTTCATATCTACCGGGCTTGGAAATCCATTACTCTCCCGTGCACAGTTTTTATCGTTGCAATTACGCGGCCGCGTTGGTCGTTACTCGAGGAAGTTCGTCACAGGACCATCGAAAATAGCGATGCGAGTGCTCCTTCGTGTATCACAGCCGAAATTATATAGTAGTCGTGAAATCGTATAAAATTTTTTAAACGCAATTTTTATTTTGCCCGCTAATGCGCCCCTTGAGAGAGGGCAATCGAAAAAATACTGTTCAGAGGACCGTGACGAATTATGGCGGAAAGATTGTGCCGTACCAGGCGAGCGTGGACATGCGGGTGCATGATGATATGAATATGCATACACGCTTATGCGCACGGCGCCGAGCGAATTCGTGCTCGTTAGTTTCAGCCAGCTGGTACCGGGGCCGTTGTTGCCGCGTAGCTACAATGAAATTAAATCGGACAAGAAAAACGAAAAGCCCGATACCAATGCGGTGACGGATGCGGCGTCGGGACCAATGGCCGGACGGAATTCACCTAAAAACGTCACTCCTGATTGCGTAGCAGAAAACTTTTGTGTACTGGACGGTGATTTATCGTTTTGTACAATCAGACCAGGTGGCATATAGCTGTATGACATTTCTCGCATCGACACGTTGTTCACCTGCTGCTCCGAATCTTCGCCATCGATTTAGCACGGAGATTTATTTCACGTAGGTTAAAACGAAATTTAGAGTATCTGCGATTCCGAAGTGATCTAGAGATGGTACATAGTATTTATGTATTCCAGTTTTTTTGTTTCAATTTCGAGGAGCATATAATTACAGCGGAGCAAGTCGAATGTGGAACGTACTTTTATTAAGAATGTTATTAACATAGGTACACGTAATGTACTCGTTTTCTAAATTAAGTCCGTAGCAATTGGATACCTTTCAGAGTGCGGTAAAACTGGCTTGGATGAAAGTACTGACCTGAATAAACTTGTATGAAACGTAGCTACGAATTGCGTGAATTACCGCTGTCATCTGCTATTAAGCTAACAAACTAGCGAATTTTTTAGTGCACAAGAGAATAATTGATACGATTCTCTTCAAACTGTGACACAATATAAAACTCAACTAGGCGCTGGGCCTCTTGCAATAATTCAACTCAAAAATATATCTTCATGAGATATATTCTTTGAATAAATAGAAGCTAAATACAGGATAAACTCATTTATTATCCTCGAATGAAAACTAGATATCCAGGAAACGAAACGCGTGAAACGAGATAAGCTTTAAGATCACGAGCCACGTTTTATTTGCCCTGCGAGTGTTATAGCTCGATTCACGTTTTAAATAACCGCATCCTGCAAGGAACGTTTAACATTCCTAGTCCGTTCAGCCGTTGCATTGCCACTGTGCGGTCTGCTCCNTAGAAAGATACCTGTTAACAGTACGTACAGGGGTTCTGTGAACGAGTTTCCTCCGGTGCTAATTAGGCAGCACAAAAGCAAAAGCCGTTTAATCTTATCTCGTTCTTGCCTTTCTTAACACAAGTTTCGACCGCGTACCTCTACCCTGTGACCTCCCCGCGGGTTTCACTATCCACGTGGCCCCGGGTTGCTTGTGGTACTCCTCCGTGAACAATCTATAGTCGTTCGGCAGTTCGAAAGTCAACGGCATGCAATCACACAACTCGGCCTCATCGATTTTGTTCGACTTCAGCAAAACTTTCTTGTACCGTTTCAGATTCCGGTAGAGATAGTTTTTCCGTGTTAATTCGTAATGGTTCCGGAAGTGAGGTATCTTTTGATGCGAGTTGAGCTTCAAGTCCAGGGCCTGACGGACGTCGTTGGTCTCGCACCACCAGATATGCCAGTTCTGGTCGTTGGGATCCGTTATCTTGAATAAAT
>SHCU01000032.1:313931-330487 GCA_004307685.1 Ceratina australensis
TTGACAATTAGTGCCCATCGATATCCAATTCCTTCGTGAACGTGATTATTTTTTGTTACACTATCTCTGAATGTATATTCTAGAGATATAAATTTCTCGTCAGCGAATCACAAAACGAAACGTTCGAAGAGAGTATCGCTGGTCTATCCGTTTCTTGTTCCTCGAAACTTGGAGTAGAACTCGTATGCACATATTTGTGATGCATCCCCTGTTTTCCTGTTCCCGGACAGATTTGACAATTAGTGCCCATCGATATCCAATTCCTTCGTGATTATTTTTTGTTTTACTATCTCTGAATATATATTCTAGAAATATAAATTTCTCGTCAGCCTTCGGAAACACAAAACGAAACGTTCGAAGAGAGTATCGCTAGTCTATCCGTTTCTCGTTCCTCGAAACTCGGAGTAGAACTCGTATGCACATATTTGTCCGGGGGAACTAGTTCCACAGTGGATGTAAGTTTCGTGTCGCGCCGAAGACGAGTTAACGACACGGACGTTTGTTCAGCGACCGGTGGAAAAGAAAACGAGTTGTTCGAGCTGCCGGATAGTCGGGTATCACGGTACATACATACGTACTTACGCTTGTTTCCTGGTGCCGGTACGCCTGATGGAAGATTGGTAACGGTAGTAGGTAGGTACACGTGCTGCGAGGTGCCGGATGCACGTTCCCGCGGCTGTTATGCGCGATGCATAGAAGCGGTAATCGGCATCGTCTAGCCGCATTGTGTCAGTATTTTCTGCTCCTTTCAAACGAGACTCCGGGATCCTCTGGCCTCGAGGCTGTACCCTCACACCGCTCAAGGAACTTCTCATCACGATCAATTTCTTCACAAACATAACT
Source organism: Ceratina australensis (assembly GCA_004307685.1). NCBI lineage: Eukaryota > Metazoa > Arthropoda > Insecta > Hymenoptera > Apidae > Ceratina > Ceratina australensis. The sequence goes on from SHCU01000032.1 coordinate 314,775, forward strand.
ACGATCTCTGCTCGGCGAGAAAATATCGGAATGTTTTCTTCACGGTTTTTTTTCAATCGGAGTTTTATAGTTATTGTATTCTTCCGCGGAGCTATTTTTCGTTATTTTTCAGCAAATGTTGAATATAGACGAATATTTAGCTCTTTGCACTCCGCTGTCCCCTCTCATGTAACATCGTAATTCTAGCATACAACTCAGTTGTCCCTTCTCATGGGACTTTTAATTTTATTATTGATTATTATTATTATTGACGGGGAATTAAGTTATTTCAGCGCAACTTTCCGAGACATGCATGTTTTCTTGAAGTTTTCTCTTGAAATAGCTGATAGCCAGAATCGTTCAGAGTGCAAAGGGTTAGATTTAGTGTTCTTTACCACGTAAATCGTACTAAAGGATAAAGGCGCATTAACTCTTGTGTATACACAGGTAATCTTCAAACTGAATTACAAGCCCGTGGGTATCGCGCATCCGATTAAGGATTTAATTCTACAAAACACCGAGTTAGCAAACAGAATCTGAAATCAAACATGCCCCGACAAAGCCAGCCGGCCTCCTCCGTTCAGCGAAACTCCATCAAACTAATCCTCCGTTACGACATCGTTACAAAACTCCTCTTAACTGGTTCGAAATTCAATTTGCCATTCTGCTAGGAGTGGGGAGGGACGAGTGTCGCGCGAAAAGCTGCGGAGACACGCGTTTCGCTCCGGAGAGTCCCTGTATCGCACGCGACAATTGATACCGATTGCAGTCAGCCACGTGATGCGACACCATGGTTCGAGGTTCGTGCGCGCGAACCGCGAACGGATCGACGCGATACGTGATCCATGCGATCAGGCTGAATACACCCTCGAACGTGTCGGCAGTGACAGCGTCACGTTATGGGAAGCCACGTGCCTGGAAAATAATAGCTATTTATACGGCGCCGTTATCGGTCGCCGAGAACTTCCGTCCAACGCCTGCCGCGTTGTCTCTCCTTTGCTGCTACTCTTCCGCTACCCATTTTCATCCTCTGACATTGATAACCAAGCACTATTGGATTAATGTTACGATAAAACATTAAAATGCGTTTAAGGGATTGCTGTATGAAACATCAGGTGAAGTAAAAAGTTCTGAGCGTTTTCACTTCACCTAATATATTTTTATCAAGTTGCTGTTTTATGTTAGATGATTATCGCGCATTTCGTTTTCATCGGATTCTCGTTCTCGGCTTTGATCGACGAACAAGTAAGATTGATCGGGATTTCAGACAAAACGATTGATGTTGAGTAGTTTTATTGATGTGTCATAAATTTTCGATCAAAACGATATTGATGGGATCGGGGGATTAGGGCGAGAGCCGAAGCGTTGGTATCTGGTCGTGATGAATTTGATGGGGCGGTAATCTACGGGTCGGCAGATATGATACCGAGGGGAAATTAATAATAGATATATTGGAGTATACTAGGAATAGATTGTTGCTCAATTCATAAAGTACGGCTGATAGCTCTTCTTTAAACTGCAGTCTATACAAAACTTCTTGAGTTATATCACTCGATAAAATACGACGAAGCTGATATAACTCTTTTTAGATAGATCGCAACGCCTTATCTTAAGATAACCGTTCCAAAGAAATACGACCACGTATAACATTGTTTTTTTTTTAAGCTTGCCCCACCGTTCTTGTGTGTACTTGCCCAAAAGGCTATTATTTCCTTCAGGCTAGTTGCGTGAGATATCGCGCAAGTAAAACGAATCACGAATTTCAGCCGTCATCGTGGCTACTCCTCCTGGCAGTGAGTCATAGCCAGCCGGTCGATTTGTCATCGTGAAACGAACGGACAAGCTTCTTTGGTACCCCGAAAGTCCAGCGTCGCACGCGAAATTAATTCCAGCCCCGGAGTCCCCCGGTGCAACCTAGCCCGGCGTCGGATTTACATTATTTCTTGCCACGCCGCCGCCGCCGCGACCGAATTTCCATATTACCCAGCCCGACGACGATGTCTCGATATCGATCCCGTCTCTGCTGGTAAATGCATTCGACGAAGCGAGCAAAGTGCTCGGCTAGACGACGAAGGAGAAAGAAAGGGAGAGAGAACGCTTTGAGCTGCGAAACGACGAGCACAGGAAGCGTCTTCCCTTGGCTTCGTAAAAATGGATCTCGCCGCGAATCGTAATAAGGAGTAGAGGCAAACACTCTGTTATTCTCGGTGCTCGGCCTTTCTTGCTCTTTCTTCGCGACGTCCCCGTTACTGCTCCCTATCGCCTTCGTCCCCCTTTTCTCTCTTATTCTTGATCCCGGCCGCTTTGAACGTTTGCGCGAAGATCACCCTGCGAGGGTGAAGATGGATATTTAAGTGGAGCTTTGACGTCCGCTTTCTCGTTATCAGCCGGCATTCTAAATGTTTGGCCTCCGCTCTGGCTTGTCTTTCGATTGTTTCAACTTGTTTGCCGGGGCGGCCCGGTGCTGTTTGTGATTGCTACAGACGGTCAAAGTTTTACTCGCGAAGAATTCGTATAGACGGAACTCTTGTTTGTCTAAGTTATAGCCTCGAGATTGTTTTTACGAAGTTTGCGTATTAATCTTCGGGTAAAGTAGGTCCGGGAGTTAATTGTTTTATACGTCAACCATTAAGCCGTTTATTATTAGTATTACTAAGATATTTAACGCTGTTTCACGGTGAGTGAATTCGTTGAAAGTTAAATTGAGTTTTGCACAAATTGGAAGAGCAGTATGCCCATTGACCCATTTTGCGGCTATCTACGACTGGAAATGCAAAATTGAACTCGTTCAGGCTTGAATGTTTTTTTTCAATCTTCTCGTTTTCGCCTCGATTGCAGTTCCTCGTACGCGCATCTATTTTCAGATTAAATATCACCTTGTGTATCGTCGAGCTGCGAGACAGGATACAAGATGCATCATTTAAATCGATTTTAATTTCTCGGTTTTTAATGAAAGTGAAACCGTGATCGACGAGTTTATTAATTATTTCATACTTGTACAAACATAGCAAAAAAATAATTTAAAAAATATTTCGTTTCAACCGTAAACAAACTGGCTCGACGTTACCGGTGCCCAGGGGCACGAGTTTGTCATTTAAATTCAGAGCGTCGAGGTTGAAACTTGAAGGGGGGCTCTCGCTCCGAACGAGAGGATGACGGATGACCTTGAGGGCACAGACAGTGGGAGATGGCACGGTTATTCAATGGTCGGAAATGGTTCGTCAATGGTGGTTAACCTAACGGCTCTTATTACGCAAAACAGTCGACGTTTACGGCTCTTATACGTGTGTTACGCACGAAAATGTGCTACTCCTTTCAGTAAGGAACTATTTATAAACACGACGCGGCGGCGGCGGCGTCGCGAACGGCGTTACGACAGTCAATTACGCTTCATTGTAACGAAATTATAGATGCGCTAGCGCGTCTAATGAAATTTCAACGGGTCCATTGTTTGCTCGGCGTGCTGCTGCTGCTGCCGTCGTCGTCGTCGTCGTCGTCCTCTACCACCTCCTGCTCCTCGTCACCGTCGCCACCGGGCCTCAATTGATTCGTTTTCGCATGGCACGCGACTTTAACCCTTCGCACACTAATAAAAGCTTCGACGAAAAGAACCGGGTTGAACTACCGTTCAGATATTTCAGTTCACGAAACGTTTTATAATTGAATTCTGTTATCGATCTGTAATACATTTCTACATGAAATTCATCTGTGAATGTTGACATAAGATTCATGCATCAGAGTGATTAATGCGCAGGACATTTTAATAACATTCGTGTCAGCACGATTAACGATCGAGCTCGCTACGATTTTAATTAAAGTTGATTGCTAAATTCCAATTAACACGTATATCGCAATTCGCCGTTTGAAGAACGCTAATGTCCCGGGACATATCACCTGCTCGCTGATAAATCCGGTTTGCGTCGACCGATTGCCCGTTGATAAGTTTCGCCCAATTTCTGCGCTATTTTATCGAGAAACGGGGGTAAAAAAGAACGGCAGACATTCACGAGAAAAATTCGATATACCGATATCGGTCGTGGTGTTGGTGCGACCGACCGTGTGAAAGCTTCTTGTTACTCGATGGAACTGATTTATGGATTCGATCGGCACCAGGCTGGGCCGTAAGCAGATTAGGAATACGGATGTTCTGGCATACCAAATTGGTTTGAATGATGATTCGAAAGCTGCGAGGCTTTAACAGGGAAATATCGGTGAACAGTAAAACGCAGAGATGCTACTTGCTGTTCTCCAGGGAGTAATTGACTTATTCCTTCATCTGTTGGGCAGTTCTGTTATTTAATCGAGAAACATAGAATTATTGTAAGACGCGCCATCATCTGTTTCGGTACAGCATCATCCCTTATTCCATCGGTTAAACATTTCCCCGTCTACCTGGCGTCATTTAATATTTATCCGAATTTACGCTCCCACAATCTCGACGGCCAGGTTGCACCCAAGTTTCGCAACGGTAGGCGAGGCTCGCCGATTGTCGGCCCGCGTTCTATCATGTTCAATACGCAATTCCCTAGCCGGATGCCGGATACTCTATCTATGATTTAAGTTGGACGTCGTCCCGAGGAAAGTCAATGTCACGGCAGACAAAAATACTGTTCGGCTGGCAACCGGGACTCCGTCTGCATTCTGATCCGTGGCCCGAGATTCTCGGTCAGTCGGCGCGTTCGCGGAGCCACGTAGCTGGGTGTTCGTGCTCTCGTTTCCTTGTCCCGTGATCGGGTGCGTCGCATAGCTAGGGGGACGTGCCTTACGCCAAATGCCCAATTTTGCCTACTGCCTCTGGTGTTGCTGCCGGCCCCTGGATCGATACTTGTCAAGGCGCAGGGACAGGTTCGATTACGTCGAGTATATACCGCTTTATCAGGTGAACACGCTTTGTCCAACGGCCTCTGTTGTCCTGATATATCTGTACACATGTCGGTGATTAATCCGGGAGGATCTCCCAGCCCGATTTCTACTCTTCGTTCAATCTGTTTCATTTTCCTTTACGAAAATCAACCCTCTAAGACTGACTATTGTACGACGAATTTGTCGGATAATATTCGATCGCATTTGCCTTTCGATTCTTGAAAGGCCGCTACACACAATTATTGTACGTGCCACGAAGTCGATGCGAGGGGAGCTCGTTGTTGCTCTTGGCAGTGTTACGTGTATACTTTGTTTCTTTTTTAGTTTATGTCAGCATGTTGTGTAAGTGTGCGGCTTGTGGCTACCTTGGATTGCTTGTATTAAGACGGACGCGATCCGGTATGCAAAGAGAAATTGTTATAACCGATGAATTTTTTAGGAGTAGAAGCTGCGGGCGGAGGGACACGTCGTGCTTTCTGGCTTTCCCCTGGCCGCCGTCCAATTAGTTAAACGTGTGTAAGGATGTCTAATGGGCATTAACTTGGTTAACGATTAGCCCACGCGGTGAATGTAACGAGCGAAACGCTGGAAAATGAATGAACGTTTTACGATAAGGATCGGGATCTCAGGCCAACTTGTTTCCATTACGAAACCGTTCGGGTCGCACACTCGTTTGAAGAACCAGTCCCGTGCGAACTCGTAAATTCGGCGGAACCCGTAATTACCACGGCGGAGGGTTGCGTGCAATCGATGTAGCTGCCCACGCAGAAATCGGCGGCTACGTTAAACTGTGGGATCGGTTCCAGCCAATTGGCCAGGCCGAATTTCTCCCACGAAATAATCGTGTCGTAACGCCACCGGCGCGCGGCAGATTTCATACTTTCACGAGACGCGCCGCGGCGTGGGTGAACTTTCTACGGTGCGACGATGTTATCGGGACCAGATTTATCGGAACGAACGACCGTTCGAGCGCCGGTTAACGAGGTCAAGATGAATTAAGCTGATGATGCGAGCTTTTTTCCACGGACAATGAGGCAATAACGCGAGCACTTTCGGAAGTGAGCATCTCTCCTCCGGGTGAAGAGCGTCTGAAGATACCCGCTTGTTTCCAAATTGCGCGGTTCTGTCGTCGTCAAAACAACGAGTGATCTGTGTATTAAATAAAGTCTGACAAGCGATGCAGTTAAGATGCATAGGAAGCACGCATACTGGATTTCTGACTCTCGGCTCGCGCTACAAACTGTAGGGGGTGGAAACGACACGTGGTGCAAGGAACGCGTGCACTCCCGGCGGTGTTACGACGCGATTTCGCACATCGATTCGCACAGCGGCACGGCGTTAGGACACGAAGGTCGAGCGGCCCGGCAAGCCTTCAGCTCGTAAATCAATTTCGAGGCTGCACTCGTGAACGCGTCGATGCATTCCGTAATAGATTTCGACTAAGCAGGTCAGAGAGATTCGTCGTGCCTGAAATTCAGTGTAAACATGCCAATCTCCCGGACGTCACAGAGCATCTCCGCGCGGCGAACCAGCACCCGTTTATGAACGCGTTCCCGTGATTGGATGGGAATTAACCCTCTCGGTCATTCGGAAGTGGCGGGAAGATTGCGTTAGGTTCGAGACTATTGTTTCTTAATAAGGAAATTCAATTTGCAGGACAAACGGGAGGCTGTGAGAAACACTGCGTTTTATTTTCCATAAAAATCGGTCGTTTAATAACGAATGAAAAGATCTGTTCAGCTTATTTCATACTTCACCTTTTGAGGTTTATTGTTCGTCGTGAAGCATTGCATGCAGCGCTGGGTATGAGAAAGATTCGAGTGAAACTTTTGGCACTCATTGAAAATTGAGAGGGCATCGTTCCAGCCAGGACTTTTCTCATTATGGATGTTGAATGCATAATCTTCCACCCTTGCAGTTCATCCCTGGCTATTATTCAGACAGCTTAGCCCGTTTCTTCTTATTCGACTTGTCATTCATTGCTCATTGTATGAAATCCAGTTTTACGTTTCAACGTAACGGTCAAAAGCGACGTTAACAACATCCAATTCCCTTCTCAAAGGAAACGAGTAAGTTAGCTAAACCGTAGTAAGTCACACGCAGGGATATACATATTCAGTTTACGATCGCGTTCACTCGCGTGCGTATATAGTTATGACATCTCTGAAATAGCAATATGTTTCTGTTCTCATGATAATCTCGGCTTAGTAACACGTGTTCGTCGCGCTCGGAGCAGTAAATATGTACGTGTAGCGCGAACGATGAAATACGACGAACGTCACCGAGCAATTGCAATTAAATTACCGGGGAAATTAGCCTGCGCCGTGGATAACGCATTCGTGAAACACGGACCATCGCGCAGCTTTATTCGAACGAATTGATCTATTCTGCTAATGTGCACGTCGCATTCTTCATCAAATCTAAACTCGGTTCGTGACACCGACCTCCTTTATGTAAGCACGCTTCCAACGTCACGCTTATACCGTGAAAAAGATTATTCCACTGAATTAATTCAAATAATTATTAAATAGTCACGAGATATAGCACGAGCCTTTGATCGTTCGTCGAGATAGAATCGGTTTCTTCATATTGAAAATACCTCGTGATCGCCCGGTCTCACACATAATTTTTCAGTCGGATAAACGAGAATAAAGCAGTATATTCGAAAGATTTACATTTTCCGTTGAGCGTGGAACAATGATTCAAGGGGAAGTATGAAACGGGGCTAAACGGGCGTACATCGAGACAATAGCGCGAGACGGGCCGCGTATATGCGCTAGCTGCAGCGCACACATGTGTACCGTCGTCGCAGTACCACTTATTGTTAGCGCAAGGCACGATGCATAAGTGCATACGACGTACACGCGAGTTACGTGCCGCTGCGGGCCCCCGTCTAGCCTCGTGTTCCCAGTCAAAGACGGTGCGCCTCCCGCGATGAACCTTGCGAGATTGCATGCTCGTCCGTGATTGACGTGGCTCGGTTAAATCGTACGGACAAGTTGTTTCCACGCCTAGTGACAATCGCAACGAATATTCGGTTCTCTCCGAACCTCCCAGTGTCGCGAGTTAATTTCTCCGCGTAGCGCACGTAACTTTGCGTCACACAGCGAAATGTTATTGTAGCCTACGATAGGAGTCGTCAAAGGCGCGTTGCATACCAAACGAACCGGTGATTCTACGAAATTGGCATAAAATATTAATTTCACGCTTCTACGAGTCGGTTCGGAGAAAAAGCAGGACGCTTCCGTATCCGGCTGACCGATTGTTTAATTACCCACGGGGTGACTTCGAATTCTTTGCACGCACCAGCTGCACTCCTTTATTTGCTAAACCGAGATGGAAGGATTCCCTCTCGCGCTGACAGAGTTTCCCACCTGGTTTCGGTTTTATCTGCCCTCACGGTGATGAAGGATAGCTTCTTGTGAAACAATTTCGTTTTCTTCTTACCCAACGGCGCGGACGACTATTTCCTTGGGGATTGTCCTGCCAGGGAATCGAAGGGGCAGCCGAGAGAAATGGAGAAACTACTTTTCCATAGAACTTTCTTTCCGCCGCGGAATAACCGAACTACATATGTGGGAAATTGCATTTCAGCTAGTCACCATTGAAACGCGTTTCACAGGTATCCTCGGTGTACACGTTATCAACCCCGTCGATTCACTCGCGAAATGAATTATTTTCAATGAAATTTTATACTTTTTATTGGGGTTCTGTAGTTAATTTTAAATGTATTTTTATTAATGCAATTTGCAAGCGCGGAATGGCTAGAGAGTACAGGAAACGCATTTGATACAACTGGTGCAGCTGATGCAGTTTTTCATTAAATAATCTTAGTTACGATATTCAGTTATGTAAAGTATATTCCCTCCATCGGTCGTTCCATTCAGATGATGATTTCAAGATTAGGTGGTATTACATAAACACGGGAATAGAGTGTAGTGAAACGGATTTCAATGAGAATAGCATACTATTGTTTAATGAACCTGTTCCGGCCCATTAACATGTTAAAATTGCTAATACCATTTTTTCTTATATGGTCACACCGATATTTTCTATGAATTCTGAATGTGAATTCGGTCAGACAGTAAGTAGAAATTGTTCGAAAAAAAGGACGAGGAGCACCAACACGAAGAGCGAGGAATAGTAATAGGCGTACAGATAATGCGGGTGAATTTGCATAATAGCGGTTCCGTTCCCGATTGGCCAGGAGCGCCGGGAATTCGTTTCCATCGTCGAATCGGCGAAAGCGTGCGGCACATAGAGGCCCTCGCGGCCGAGTCGCGCACACCAATTCGTCATACCTGACCAATTGATCTTTCTGCAGAATGCGTTTTCATAGAAACGGTGTCTGTTGGTTTTGCAGGTCGAGGCCGGTGACGTCATACTCAGGGTGAACGAAGTCGATGTCAACCGATTCAGTACTAAAGAAGGTAAGAAGAACGACCTGCTTTAGCTCCTCTCTCTGTCTCTCGCGTTGTAATAATGCACATTCGACTGACTGAGTGCACTCGTTCGCTTTTCTCTTCTCTCCCACCCTCGCCGACTCCTCTCTCGCCCTTATTAAAACATACCGCGTTTTTATTCCGAATATCGACTCGCAACAAGACAGGCGCACGCTCATCTTTCGTTTATTTACCAAAAAATGTATCCTCGCTAAAAAATGACGCTTATACGAACGTGTTCTTCACCGTGTCAGGATTCGAAAGAGTTCTTGATGTTCGTTTCGTTCTGGTTGCATTTTGTCCGATCGATATGGTTCCGAATTTTTCGTTTGATTCACGCGGCTCGTGTGATGAATAAATTCGCAGAGAAATTTTTCGACACGGGATGGCCATCGAAATTGAACTGGACAACACCAATGAAAATCGTATACGTGAGTGTAAACTCTGTCCCTTTTACTCCGCCTAATGAATGAAATTGTATTCGCCTCGTTTAGCTTAACCTTTTAATCTGTCAAGTGTCCCATAGTTCCATTCGTCATTCAGTAAGTATTTATTCGTGGAAACGTTCGGGGTAAAGCTAATTAATAATTGCGAGTATCGATTGACGCGGAGATAGGATTATAGAGTTCACTTTATTATCCTAAATGATTAGCATGGGTAAATACGATTTTCGTGTTGATACATTGTCCGTAAGAAGGGACGTAATTCCTCGCAATTACGCTTCGTGAAAAGTAGAATTGAAAGGGAAAAGAAGTTGGATTAATTTATTCCCGACGAGGCAAGTTAAACGAGGCTCGAGAAAAAGAAATTTCATTCCGTCGCCGATGCGGCGGGGAAGGTTCCAGCAGAATTACGAACAGATTGGGTTCAAAGTTACAAGTAATTTCGAGTAGGAATCCAGTTAAGAACGACGGTGAATCACTTGGGACGAGCGAAAGAAAACGGTTCCACCCTCGCTCGCAACAGCAACAAAAGTTTCGCTCGCGAGTTTCGTTTCAGCTGAGATGAAGCTATATATACAGTATTACCTACATCTGGATGGAATTGGAGGTTGTTACCGGGAAATTTTACGATGACACCGATGACGTTTGGTTTCGCGTGGTACGCGCGCGAAAATGGGACACTTGATTGACTGTATTACCGGTGGCCAGCGGGCATCAAACGAAATGAACCCTGCTTAATTTTATATCGACAATTCGGTTACCCGTCCTCGATTCTGGGCTCGAATTACCCTCCACGGTACGGCGAAATAGAATTTCTTTTCGTCGGGAACTGATTCGATCACGCCCTTTGATCTTCTTCTAATTCAATCTGGAGATCATATAACAAAGCTTCGAAATTATTAACTCGTTTTTCGTAATTTTCAATAATTTCATCATGGAATTAAATTGATCATGTTTCCTGGTCATAAATTTATAATAATTTCGTTTTAATTTCGCGATTCAACGTGATGTCTGGAGATCGTATAACAAAGCTTCGAAATTATTAACTCGTTTTTTGTAATTTTCAATAATTTCATCATGGAATTAAATTGATCATGTTTCCTTGTCATAAATTTATAATAATTTCGTTTTAATTTCGCGATTCAACGTGATGTCGAATCGTAAAATATTTGGACAGGGTAACGAACGCACTATTTCGAGTGGCATTACTGTTTTATCAGACACGAGGTGGCTCCGAAAAGTGTGCGTTTTCAGGCTCGTTTCACGAGCTTGGCAGAAGGAACACTGACGAAATCGTGTGGTCGAGCGTAAAGCAGCCGAGGCAGCGCAATATCGGGCCGCCTCCCGCCGTCCGTATTTCCTCCGGTTCCCGTTTAATTTGACAAGCTGACATCGCGGACAGACACGAAGCAATATTTCAGTTCCGTGAACAGTGAACCGTGTTCGGCTCCGCTCGGCTCGTTTGCGTTCCGCGGGTGTAATTGGTAAACTTGGCTGAAAAGATAGACGTCAGCGTGGCTCGTCTCGCTGGACGTTCACGTCACGATGACAGAGGGTCCAAAAGTTTGTCGAAAGTCTTTAGAACGAGCAAATTTATTCAGGACTCTAAAGCATCCTCCTTCCCTCTTTTCACACGTTCACACTGTTTTCGTCGGTGACGCTCTAATCCTATTAATCGTTATTTCGCAATTGTATTTCAATTTACGAAATAATTCATTTCTATCTTAAATTTAGATAATTCAATAATCTATTATTACCTTTAAATCCTATCTTTAAAGATACAGAGTAATAAGATAAGCTCTGATCCTTTTAATCGGAACATTTTTAACGCAATGATTATCGACTTCGCTTTCGACATTTAATTAAACCTGTCCATTTCCCACTGCTATCTTGATCGCACACGTGAAGCCTTCATCGTCATTCCTCGTCGAGTAAAATTTTCCACTTTGCTCGTCTGCCTCGTCCGGGACGATTAACCTTTCTCCTAAAATTGCGACCCAGCCCCTGCCGCTCTTCGTACTCGTTTCTCGCGTTAATTCAACCGTGAGGACGACCAGCCTTTCCGAAGCTGCGAAACGTAGAACGTCCGCAAATTTGTCCGCTTGCAAACACGCGGCCGACAGCTCACAGCTTAAATTTCGAGGGTCTAGCTGCTGGCCTATAGCTTTTCCGCCTCTCACACGCCGCGGTATATCCTGTTCTTTGCCCCGACGTATTTTCTATCTGACGTTCCGCCGTTTTGTGTGTTTCAGTGCTGAAATGTCTGCGGCTCTCGTCGGACCCTGTCACCCTGAAGCTGCGAAGGGGTAAGTGAAGTGCGTCTACAAATTCTTTTATTCGGGTAAAGACCGGCATTGAGCCGGGTGGAAACCGAGCGAACCGTCGAGTCGAGTGTCGAAGGGGATGTTGGTTACGAGCGGGTAGTTTCTCGAATTCTGATCGACGTTTGTACCGAAGCCACGAGCAGGCGAATTTTAGAAAATATACGTAACTGACTTGCGAATAATTAGCTGAAATTATTTATTAAAACAGGATTTAGATTTATGAATTAAATCAGATTAATATTGTAGATATCTGGATGCATTGTTAGACAAGTGTTCATCGAATCGCAGTAACAGTACCACTGGCATTAATTAGTGATAATTAGATTTGTAAACACGACTACAGGTTTTGAGGCTCACTGCTCTAGACATAGTTTGGAATAAGATTTTCCTCGTTATAATCGGGAAACGAGGTTAATCCTCTCAGGTGACGAACGACTTCTTCAGTTGAATGCCACATATCTCTTAATTCCTGAAGTAGAAATTGCTTTGACGTTAAATTCGTTCGCGATTCCAGGTTAGGCTTCAACGCCTCCTATCACTGATAAAGCGCAATAATTACTTCCCTGCGGGGTTTCTAATGCATTACCGCGATAAGAATTTCTTTTTTTCTGAGATTAAAATAGAACTGCAGAATACTAATGATGTTATGACTGCGTGTTAGTTAAGAACTTGAGATTGGATTAGCGTTCGAGCGAAAGGTCAAGGCTTCGTTCCGAGATAAGGGATCAGACTTATCGGAGCTTGGAAAATTAAGGAACTCTAATTATTCCCGGCTTTATTCCTGCCTTTAATTTTCGCATCGATAGTATCATCATCGCGTGTTTTTCTTCATAACCGATTCTCCCGTCCGTTTTAACTCGCATAAATGCATAAGCACCGCGCTCATCAATTAACATGGTCATAGATCCCCTCCGAGGGATATTCTCATCCGGCTTAGTAATTAGTATACAAATTTACCTTCGTTATATTCGCTCGTTCCAATTATTCCGGTGCGGCGATTACGTTTCGCGCGGTGAAAGTGATCGCCGGGTCCGAAGACGAAAGAAGTATCGGGCGGACCGCGGCATTCGCATTCCGCCGATAAGCGTAATCGGCGGTGCGTGGGCTGCGGATTTCTTAGCCGGTTTTCCGATCATTCGGAATTCAAGTCCGACTCGCGCATTCCTGGATTCTTGCGGTCGAAAGTACGTTCGGAATGCCGAGAAGTAAAGCGGCCCGCGCTGCTGGGATACTCCTCGTCTTCCATGGGATGTAAAATAATTTCGCTGTTGAATACGCCAGTTTCAATTATCGAGATATTACATTCATCCATTAGAACAATTTACAGGAAAAATTTAACAAACATAATTTCTGTTCTTCGCGGAGAATCTTACTTTTGCATATTCATAAGCTGTTAAGTAATACCGTTATTCTAGGAGATTTAAAGATTGAATGCTAAAATATATTTTTCATTACTTTCAAATTTGTATTAATTGGACAAAACTATACAACGTTTCGTATAAAATTATATTTCCTGTTTACATTGGCATTAAATTGAAGATCAAGCTGCATTATTAATTTCGCGAGATTAAATTACAATTCGCATGGTCAAATTACCTGGGCATTAATTTAATTGTCCATCGCGTTTCCTCTTTAGCAACATTGTAAATAACTTAATGTAGATTTATATGTAGACCGAAATTAACGTTGTTATTGTACTGCTAATGATATTTAACGGTCGGCTGACGAAAATCGTTTCGGAGCCTGATCAATCAGGCTACAAATACGCAAACATGCAATATCAGCGGACAGCTGGCCGCGTTGCGTGAGTAGAGTCATTGTGTAAACTTACCGAGGGACCGGATAGGATGTTACCTCACAGAACCGTCGTGTTTAGTCGATTTACACCGGATTATCGTTATCAGTGCACGCGCACCTTGAATTCATTCGACGGTAGGTAGAGCTTCCACCCGGCAGCCGGAGCGGCGTCGGTGGTCCCGACCTAATGAAGTTCGCATTGAACAACCTGATGACGTTGTTGAATGATTGCCCCCGTCCATTCAACGGACGATAGGAAAAGCCTCCTCTGATAACCTAATCTAAATGCTACGAGGGGAACGCGGTGGAATGAATTGTGGAATTTGTCCGGGCAACTCAGTTTGTCCTATCCGTCCGGCCGCATACTCAATGACGAAATTAGAATTTCGAGGTAGAGATAGGACTTTCCTGATCAATTTTAGGATTACTGGAACTCGAAATTCGAAACCGTCAAATAGTTTTCATACTCGTATAAATCAATGATTAATTGTATTGTTATCAATCAATGCTCAACGTGCATAATGTTTCCCGGCGGTGTAACGTATCGACTGCCGGTTTGCTAATCGGCTTTCACTCGGTAACGTTCACTGGCCGAACCTCGACTAATTGGCTCTTCTCGCTTCTGTGTGCGAAAGGGATTCACGGCGTCGGTCCCGGGGAAAAAAGGGGGACGTATCGATTTAAAAGCTGCGCTAAATGCGAATGAACCCCTATCAGCTAATTTGACTAAAGGCGAAAATTAAGGGAAGGAAAATAAAGCAGCCTGGCTCGTCAGTTTGAAATCAGATATCAATCCGAATAGTCAACGCGAATAATTACAGTATTTGAGATTAACTCGCATTTCTTCATGTGTTCAAAATTGTCGGTTAGCCGGCTGGTGATTATGTCCGGAGGAAAAATCGCTTAGTAATTTCACTAGTGAATAATGAAACAAGTTGAGATTATATCGGTTGATAGATGTACAAGATTAATAGAGACGTATTATAATTAATGGCATCATTCGTGATATCTGACTACTTTCTGCGTTCGATGTAATAATACTTTTACGTATGCACTTCGTTTTCACTTTCCCAACGCTATTTCGTTCACGATACATTTACGTATACGAAAGAAATTCAGCTGTAATGCATGTAGGTACTCTGTCACGCGTTTCTAAAGGGCAGACTAATTGCAGTATGTCGCGGTGTTGACGACGATAATTTAATGACACAATGCCAGAGATTCGAGTCGGTTTCCTTTTTTTTCGCTCCACGGTCGACAACCGTCTGTACTATCAGGCCTCGAGCTCACTCGGGTCAGCTTGTGACAGTTTAATCCTCCCCGAGGAAATTAAACGCTTACGGCGAAAGCAATAATCTCGGACAAGTGCATGTCACAATGTTTGTTAATACCTGTTAGTAAAATTCATAGCCAGTTATTCTTCCTAAATTATATTCCGAGTTTCTTATGAATGCGATTCTTATAAAGATTTATAGATATTTAAAAGATTCTTATAAAATTATTCTATCTTTCTTATAAATGCGAAGTTCTCATTATCTCTTGGCCTGTATTTATGATTATGGAATCAATTTTAAACGGTGACCACAGGCGAGAGGTAACACGTTGCCCGACAGAGAACGTCAGCTGGTGAGTGAACTCTCGCGTTCTAATCATAGAATCCGATGCACGCGCATATAGGCGCACTTGAACCTGATCGTAATAATAGAATTACACGATAATAACCGATAGAAAACGCGATCGCGCGGTTACGTGTAAACGCGTATAAGTATGCGCGTTTATCTATGCACGCGTTTCCTCGCACCTTGGTCGGCAACCAGCTGTTCGCAACGCGTTGCATCCACGCGAGCAGGAAGGAACGGGTAAAA
>SHCU01000032.1:332398-344058 GCA_004307685.1 Ceratina australensis
TCTTCATTAGAGCTGTGTTTCCTCGTCGCGAATGTACGCGAGAGTACACTGATCTTAATTTCCAATTTCGCTGCGCGCCTCGCGCCAAAGGTAAACCGCAATCCAGTGTCAAACAATGATGTTAATAAACGCCCCGAAACATTCGTTCTGTCCCGGGGAAAATGCAGTCCTTGGAGAGGCAGGCTCGGCCAGATACTACGTTGCTTGGTGACGGATCATAAACTCGGTCCGCTGAGCACTTGCTCTCGTTGCGGTGTACATAGTAAACGCGAGACAACACTCGGTACCACCAGGGTAACGCGGGCAGCAGCTGCGTTTGCATGTTATTACGGGAAAAAAAATTCCAGCGGACGAACAGAAATGTAAAGTGCAATTTGATAACGATCGTTTGTAATTTTTAAAGAGAATGGAACATTCTGCCGCGACGACAGATTAATTTAAGGGCGGGTTACACCGCATCGTGAACCGCGTCTCCGGTCAGCCACCCCCGTTGAAACTTCGTTTCCCCGACACGTTTCTAGGCGGATGGCTTGCAAACGCCCGGCGTGAGTTTCCTTTGGCGCCGTTCCTGGACGCTTTGAAGCGCTCCACGCGCTGGCAATAAATTTCTGCCGCTGCTGGAGAGAAGAACGAAATAGCTGCGCCGGCTTTTTAATCAGGGACCAGTATTTCGCGTGCACTTCGCGCGAAAAGCCTGCCCCAGTTTGCTTCATTCTGTTCGCGGTGAAAATACGCGAGGAGAGCGTTACCGAGGAAAGAGAGAGAGAGAGTGCTTCCTTGGGGATCGAATTGTGGTCCCTTCGAGTCCGCAGTGCCGCTTTGACGAGACTTGGACGAGGAAAATGTGGTTGTTTGCTCGACATCTTACGAGGTCATTTTGCGGGTAATGGGAGTGTTCTGAACTTAGCAGCGTCTGGAAGATGAGAATTCGTTGAAAATTAGATGAGCGCGTTAATCTCGGTGAGGTGATGAAACTTAGAGATTATACGCGTTAGGGTATCTGTGTTTTCCATCATTTATTTTACTCGGTTATCCGTCGAATCAGACAATTAATGTGGTTCGCTCTCGAGTTCTGTAGTTCTATAATAATAGCTGTGTATGTGCTCCGACGCGTTCTCTTATTGTATTCGGGATAATCTTTCGCGTCAGAAGTAGGCAGATAAGTAGAGTAAGAGGCTTAGTTAAATCTTATCTACAATCTTGGCACTCAAGATTTCTATCTCGATGTTTCAAGTTTTATCTGAATTCTGATACAAACAATTTTGTATTAAACGTTTGCTTCGTCAGAAAATTGTTCGACGAAAACTCTCAATTATAAACTAAAATCTCTTCCACTAACTTTATCCTTACGGCTCTTAAATGAAATACCTGACGCATTATTACTCATTTCCCTATCGCTAAACTCGTTAAACCGGAAAAAGGGCCTTTTCATTTTAAGCCGACGAGAAGAGAATTATTACCCAAACAGAAAATATACCAAATCCTTCAGATAAGATAACCACATTCTTTAGATCCGGCAATAAAGGCTCACGTGCGTCGACTGTTGTCACCGGGGCAGCCGGCATGCGACGAGACGGACTCGTCGAACATCTCTCACGAGGCAACGACGCTCACGAATAACCCCAGGCCTGTGTCGTCGGGCAACGGTGAAAACACGGAACTCGGGAAGGCCAATACACCGGAACTTCCGGGTGGCTCGCCCCATGAACCTACCGGCGCGACCCAGTATGCAACTAGAAGCAACGGATCCTACAGCGACGCGTCGGGCTCGTCCGAGCTCGAGGCACTCCTTCCACAGGTGGACAGCTTCAAAGAGGAGGAACGTGCCCAGTGGGAGCCTCTGTCCGGCGAGAAGTTCAATAGACAGAAAAACGCGCCTAGGTAACCCTTTGAAAATCGTTGTTCCTTCGTGGAAATTCTCGGTCTGCATGTGTCAGTCCACTTTGTTAAATAATATAGTGAATAAACGGCGAGCTCCGTGATGCGGTAATTAAAATAACGGAGTCGGGAACTGTTGGTGTGCAGGTTCGAAGCGTATATGATGACCGGTGACCTAATGCTGAACTTGTCGCGCACACAACAGAGCACCGGGCTGCTACCGAAGCACCAGAAGAAAGTCGACTCGCTGAGGTACAACAATCATCACACCCATCATCACCATAATCACCACAATCACCACCATCATAACTCGGTACCAACCAGTCCTAACGAGATGCTGGGCCATCACCGTGCTTACAAGTGCACTGGTTCGAACTCGGCCAGCACCTCACCGGTTGGGATCAGCAAGCGTGAGAGCGGCCAGTGCCCGGGCCAGAGCGATAATAGCAAACAAAACGCGGCGAGTTTCGGTTACTCGAGCGGTTTCGTCCGCACCTCGCGCTCCGAGGACCACTTGCAATTCCAAAAGGATCCGTCGATGAGCGCGGTGGACATTGACATTGACGACGACGTCACGTCCAGCCTGAATACCCTGTTGGACACGCGGCCGGACAGCGGCCAGGGCCTGTCCAGCGAGCGGATCGTCTGGACGTACAACGCGCCGGTCAGCTCGCCGTCCGCCTCGGAGCGCACCTCCTGTTGCCAAAACGGCAGCTCCTCTCAGTCCTCGTCGTCGAGTAACTCATCGACCGAGGGCATTAGCCCCCAAAGATCCTTATCGCCAACTTCTCCTACCTCGGTCTCGTCCTCCGTCATGTCCTCCAATTCTGGATCCCGTAGGTTCCCACCGCCGGTACCCACGGGCACCAGCGCGGCGGCCCTGGGACCCTCCGGCGACGGGACCACCTCCTCGGCCTCCGGCCTTCATCCCACCAACGGTGACCTCAGCCAGTCCGAGGCCATCAGCAACATGTCCAGTCCCGACTACAACGACGAGGAAACTATGGACATACTCAGTGCACGGGATATCATGGTCAGTGATCCGAGTGACAGTGACTCGACGATACTAGCCAGCGAGCCGCCGCAGAGGAGGCTCAAGACGAAGACAACCGCCGCGGCAGCATCCGCGGCGTCGGCGACGGCCGTGCCACCGACCTCGAACGCGTACACACCGACGCAGGACAACTCCGAGCATAGGATAGTGATACAGGTGAAGGGGCCGGACAAGGACGCAGCCGTGGCGAGGAACACCAGTCCCAGGCAGAACCGGAGACGGGGCAATCTCGGCAATCCGGAACTGGTACCCACGTCCACAGCGCAGAGCACCGTGCAACGCCCGACCGGCAACAACACCGTAGCTGGCAACGTCACGCCGGAGTTCGTTGGCTATCAGGTACGAATTCCATTCTTCGTTCGCATTTCTTACATACCCGAGATTGTTTCCTTAACTTTGATCTGATCGTTGCATAATAATTGTCATTTATTCTCAATACGAAAGTATTGAAATCGGAGTATCGCGTCGTTTAGGAAAGAGCTTGTTTATTTCATCTGTTGCTTCATAGGAATTAAAGGAAAGCGAGGACGAAACCGAGGCTCTAAATATCGGAAACTTTGAGGACAAGCACGGTGGCGCGTCGCCACCGCAATCCTGCGACGAGGAAAGCGACATCGAAAGTCTTCACAGTTTCCACTACAGTCCAAAGGCGGTGGACCTGCCATCAGCCGTTCGACTGGCTAAAAGGCTATACTCTTTGGACGGCTTCAAAAAGTCTGACGTCTCTAGGCATCTTAGCAAAAAGTACGTAGTCAACCGCGAATTTCTATCACGGTGAAATTCCGTAGCGGTTTTCCCTGATCACCCTCTCAAATTGTTTCCGTGCCGGCGGTAATGTATTTAGCTATAACATTTTCGCTTGCAGCAACGACTTTAGTAGAGCGGTAGCCGAAGAATACTTGAGATACTTTAACTTCGAACGGGACACGCTGGACGTGGCTCTCAGAAAGTTCCTTGCCCAGTTCTCTTTGACGGGCGAAACCCAGGAAAGAGAAAGGGTTCTTGTACATTTTTCCAAGAGATATCTCGATTGCAACCCGGGCGCTTTCAATTCTCAGGGTAAGTATTCATTTACGTTGCGCGCTAATACGATCGTCTCGAATCTTCGCAGTTCTTTTTTCAAGAATTATTTTCTACTAACTAATTCATTTATAGTCGGGATTGATTGATGATATTATATTTCATTTTAGACGCGGTTCATACATTAACTTGTGCTATAATGCTGCTCAATACGGACCTCCACGGTCAAAACGTCGGCAGGAAAATGACGTGTAACGCATTTATCGAGAACCTCTCGGAACTGAACGACGGCGATAACTTCCCCAGAGAGGTGTTGAAGCAGCTTTACAATTCCATCAAATCGTACCCCTTAGCATGGGCCTTGTAAGTTTGATTCAATCTCTTATCAACGGTATTTTTTCGTGATCATAATAATATGAAGCGTGACGAAATATAATTTTTTATGTTCAGAGACGCGGAAGGGGATGAGACTGCAAACCAGGTGATTCAACAAGGAGACGGTCCAGCGATATCTGGTACCGGAAATCCGTTTCTCGATGTGCCAAATGTTACCGGTGCTACGGAATTCAAGAAGGGATACGTTATGCGAAAATGTTGCTACGATTCCAACGGGAAGAAAAGTAATTTCTTTTTATTGCTATTTAATTTACGTGTTGATGTAAGGCTTCGGTTATATGCACAGCACGCATCAAATATTCAATTGTATCGAGCGCACCATCCTACAAATAATATCGATGTCACTTTTGTTGGTTTCAGCTCCGTTTGGAAAGCGCGGTTGGAAGATGTATTATTGTACATTGAGGGAACTTGTACTATATTTGCACAAAGACGAGCATGGCTTCCGTAATGATAGTCTGCACAACGCGATACGCATTCACCACGCGTTGGCCACCAAGGCGTCCGATTACACCAAGAAAGAACATGTCTTCAGGTTACAGACTGCCGATCAAGCAGAGTATCTCTTCCAAACGAGGTAATTGTCAACACGAATCTTATTACATCATTCTTATTGCATAAAAAATTATTTCTGTGTCTCGTAATATTTCTTTTTTTAACTACGTGTTCACGTATTTCGTAATTTTCAGTGATTCCAAAGAACTGCAATCGTGGATCGACACGATTAACTTTGTGTGTGCCAGTTTTTCTTGCCAACCGTTAGCCGGTGCCGTGGGTTCGCAGCGAAAGTTTCAACGGCCTCTGCTTCCGTGCAGCCACACGAAATTATCTCCTGTGAGTAGTGTTCGCGTGACAGAAGAGACTAAGAAAAACGGTTTCTTCTGCTCGGCCACGCAAACGAATGTAATCTGTCTTCATTGTTTCTTTATTTGCAAGCCTTCCTCCACTATCCCCGAAGCGAACTCCGTTCTCTAAGTTCTCGGTACTCTCGAGAGATTCGGACACACCAGAATTAGAACCGTCGTACAGAGCGTAGCGTACAAACATGTTTAAATTACCAACTGAACGAACAAAGTAGAAAGATTATGTTTCGTATTTTTTCTCTTCTATTTCTTCTGTGCGAATTAAAAGTACCGCGGATGAATGACGTTTTGTTGGATTTTTTTCACGTGTTGTCAGAGAGAACAGTTACGGGACCATGAGGACAGAGTGAACAAATTGGAGGCTGAGTTGGAAGAGCATAGACGACATCCGCCTGAGAGAGGAGCTAAAGCCCTCACTGTACAAAATTACAAAGAGAAAGATGCCTATTTACATCACGAGGTAAGCGATTAACCAAAAGTGGTTTCGTGTTTCCCTACATATCATTTTCGTCGAATCTACTAGTTTTATGCTACGAGAATAAGAAAAATAAAATCAGCACTTTCACCAGGATATATCTTAATCGTTCACGTAACTCCGATAATTAAGTAACGTTCTTATGTTCCCATTAAATTTCTTTAGTTTATTACAAATATGCGTCTCGTCTAATGATCCATGAAATATTTAATTCCGCTGTTACAGTTGAAGAGGTACAAGACGTACGCGTATTTGTTACGATCGAGGTTGGCGTTTACAGAAGTTGAACCGTCGCTAGTTGAGAGCAGTATCGGCGAGGTGGACGAAGGAAGCGGTGCCCTGCTGAATTCCGACGTGTCTCTGGTCCCTCCGCCCGTTCCAGATCGGCCAGCCATAAATAGGTACAGTTACAGGGCTGCCATTTACAACCGTAATCTGCTAAACGGTCAGGACTACGGCGGGGACATTGGTTGACGTGTGATGGGTGTCTTTTCAGCATGTGTGGTCTAGTCTGAACTGCGTACACGCAGTCAGAACATCCAACAGCTGAAACACCGAAGAGAATGATTAAAGAAAAATTATCTAACGATGCATCCGACGCATCACACTTGTTAAGTACTGTACTATTAACGTACGCCCGTGTACTCACCGCATTCTCTTTTACTATATTTAATCGTAAAAATTATCAGCGGTAATTGATTAATGAAATGGACTAAGAACCGGTGGTGCTGACGCATTCGTACGGCGCTTCGCTACAGCAGCGATTCCGATCTTCCTGATTCAACTTTTTTACGCGTTTCTCTTCTCTGTTTTTGGGATAATTAATTCAATCGTTGCTCAAGCGTCCCGTTGTCACGATAAGTTTTTGTATGCGTCCGAATATAAGAAAGCTGCTGTTCTAAGCGCCGGTTCGAGGCCGGTCAACGAGTTGGTGATTGGGTCAGGGTTCGCACCTAACTCAGTAATAGTGTAAATGGTTCGCTAATTATTACCCGAGTAGATTCTTAAAGCGTTGACAAATACTTGGCAAGGCTCGATTCAAGACTCGTGCCTTGATTGAAGATAAGACCAGTTACGTATAGAACAATGCGTTAACAGCCGGTGAATGAAAATTATTATGAAAAAGGAGAGACGGTGTTCGAATGTTAAACGATATCTTGGAAAGTAGGCACATATAGTTACATAGCATAACCACACCGTTCAATTAATGTGAATTTAATACCATCTGTATAAAAGACAGCGAAGTATAGGTACGAATCGTTGTTTCTTAAAATTTATCGTGCATCTCAGTCGATTTCTCCAGCATTAAAATCATATTTGTATAGAACCAGGATTGTCAAACGAGATTGTATTAAGACAATGAATCGTACAGTGTATACTTTGTTACTATACTGAACTGTGTCTGTCTTCGTATGAAATGAAAAAGTATCTTATTCGAGCATCTACTCATGCTTTCCGCTTTCAGTTCGCTGCTAACAAACATTTAACTAGTTATCGTCGGTAACAGGTGACTTGAAATAATCGCTTCTTTTGCTGGTTTTTAGAATTGTTCCATTGGTGACCTGATCATTTCGGTGCATTTCTTTTCTCTCTTTTGTCCCCTGTTGGTTTTGTTGTGTTACTTACTCTACATAAGATATAACGATTTTACTATTTTTCGTTTGCCATTTGAGGACCTAAACCTTTTTTTAATCACCAGGTAAACTTCACGTAAACACGATTTTTATAGGTCATTAATGTCAAGGATGGGTAGGATTTCGCGAAATTTCAAGGTATTCTAGCACGCATTGTTAACTATTTATTTAAAAACGTTGAATAGATTTATTTATTTTTTCTATATAAACGAGTTTAACCGACATGCGTCACGAAGAACGCTTCGTTGTGACGAAGTAACTTGTTGAGCGATGTTAAGACGCCGCGATTCGTCGCGTTTCGGATCCGCTGTTGATCGCAACGAAATGTGATTGCGCTGAACGCGAAGGTAAAGGGAACGCCGCGCCCGCGCTGGCACGTTAAGTAACTTAAGACTGGATATTAAAAAGATAAATTAATTAGAGAGGCGCGTATTCTGATTAATAAGTTTTTCATTTGCGACGAAAATTGTGTACCATCGAGCATCATTTTGCACCGCGTAAATGTACGATATATTTTTGTAATTTCGTGCGATTCGCCGTGAATAATTGCATTTTCATCCGCGTTCCACGATTTTATCATGTGTTGTTTCGCGCGTCGATATTATATATTATAATTATATAGCATTGTACGCGATTTACCATCGGATCGCCGTGCACGCGTTTTTTTCTGTGATCGCGTTATTGCTTTTTGTGATTTTATACTTACACATTAGTTAAGGAGATCATTCCGATAATTCAGACGGCGACGGTGATAAAAGGGAAGAGGGGATGAAAATAATAAAAAGAAAATGAGAAATCGATTCTTTCGTTGCTCGGTAAATTGAAACTATCGCTAGTAACGACTAACGTAGGGCCTCACATTATTCTAATCACTGTTCCAACTTTACGTTTAGGTGCATAAACAGTAGCAACTTATCGAAATTATTCTAGCCTTTTTAAAATGCAAACTATACAGTACCGTATTTATATATATACATGTATGTATATACCGTGTACATATATACGAATATATGTATATGTATACACACGATCGTTCTCGCATAGAAAGCGTTACGTAACATAGTGACTGTTTCCTTTTCCAGTTCTCTGAAAATTATCATACATCTAACGATGTCGATTATTTCATCCGTGCTAATTATTCCGTTCGATCGCATTATTTATTTGAGTCTGATAACACGATCATAATCTTTATTAATGCTATCGTTTGTATTTATTAACTGTGGCTAGATAAAAGAGAATTGTTGAAAAATTGACTTTTGTATAAAAAGGAGACACTGGCAAGTGTTACGTAATTGTTTCATGCTAATAAACATCCTAAATTTAATAAAGCGATACTATAACTTAATCTCACAGAAACAGTATTAGGATCTACTAATTTTTTACATTTGAGTTAGAGGGAAAAAAGAAATCAAAATACAGCTTCTTGAGTGGTTACGTTAAATGAAAGAAAATAGCTGACTTTTTGGTGATAATATTCATAGTATGATTAACATTCCAGGAAAATCTCTTTCATCTTATAGCAGAACGCGAAAGGAATTCTTTTCATGGGATAGTCGATATTATTTTTCTTTTTAGATACGGTTCCTGTACATCACGTTACTATTCAATATTCGCATACAAGCGAGTAACGCATTAACTCTTAAGCATAAACGTCAGTAAACGCAAAACTCTATTTCGTTACTTTTGTATCTTGATTATAGATAGGTCATTTTGAGTATCCGTTTTACTATTTATTAGATATCAGTCTTTTTGTATCGTTCTCGAGGAAATCGTTCACTACATCTAATCATAGTGTACACTAGACCCCTTGTACATAAAAATGTATTATATGTGGATAATATAACGATTATTATAAACTATATAAAGCTAATGGCAATAAACAGTTTCCAAATTAACATAGATTCAAAACTTTCATATGCAAATCCCAAAGTCTCAAGTATGCATACCAGTAGGTACTTTCCAATATAGTTTACGATACGCATGCAACCCCCATTTTTCGTTTATACTGCATGTGACCTTATTTTAAACACCACTATATCTCTAGCATGCACCTATGAATTATTTCTTTAATGAACAGTACTCCATTCCACTTATTTCTCACTTGGAATAAAATGAAGTAGAAAATTGCATGAACAGCTTCGATACGCCTCGTAATGCTTCGTAATCATTCTTAATCATTATTGTTGGCTACAGATTTGGTTCTAAGTTACACCGAACTGTCCTCGGCGGTACACTTTTATTATTGATTTAAATTTTTCTTAATTATTCGATTGCTAATTTCGATTTCTTCACACGTGAACTAGAACCTCACTCGTACCGTATATTCTGTTCGACGTTTATTTAATAATTTTATTAATTTATTGCATGCAACAGGATTGAGCCAGTGTCATCGTGAATGAAGACAACAGACCATCGTCATATGTATCTCTTTCGACCGATACAGAAGTTGTAACGCTTAAGTTTCTCGCTTTCTTTCTTTCAAACAAAAATTCGTCAATGATGGAACGAACGTATTTCCGTCTATCGCACCCGGGTAAGCATCTATACTTCTTTCATTAAAAAAAATGACATTTTATTTTGTATGAAAAATCTGTCATCAGATGTCCGAAGCAACGTTAAAAAATCATGTGAAAATGTCAACGACTAGCTCGCCAAAATCATTTTCTTTTTTGTCATTATAAAGCTCATTAAAGAACGAGATTTTAATTGTAAAATACAATTTATTCACGTTGCGTCGTACGGTAAAATATTTAATATTTAAGTAATAAGTTCCATGGAGGAGAGAGAGATAGCCATCGTTTTAATTGTCATCAAAAATGTTTATTACAACTTAATACCTAAAACTAAAACATACCTCAGGATTTCATTACAAACTGGTACTAATTGTCACCTCGATCGCGCCCTGATCTGAACTAAGTTTAATAATTGATCTTTTCGCAAAGATCCGAAAAAGAGAACAGATGTTCCGGAAACAACAGTCTAAACGACACAAGCGACGTTCGAGTGAAATATTTCTTCAGGGAGAACTTGACGCGACGTTAAGAAATTATCGAGAACAAGATCTATTACGCAAGTATTCTAATTAGCTAAGAAATTTAATAAACACGATGACCATTTGCTATCACGAGTGTACTACGTATAACAATAACTGAAAATTATGTTCAACACGATGAAGATTCTTCTCGTTTCATTTCTATCGATTCGGTTTTTTAAAGATAAAATACTCGAAAAATCCTCGCTAGACTTTATCATCGCGTTAGAAACAATATACAATACATATACACTCAGAGTATACGTTTAGCCGCGCAGTATACCGATCAGTATCAATTTACAAAAATCTGCGGAAGATGAAAGCCGGTTTATATATATTATATATAGCGAAATGTTTACAATATATTGTTGTCCAAATCGTCGAATATACATATAAGTAGTATACGCAAGTGGTTTTTTGTAAACGTCGTACCTTGTCTCCATACTTACTTTTACGCTTAAGGCGATAGTTTTTTAAAACTGTACATAGATTACACACGGTGTTGTAACGTTTTAGACCGCCTTACAATTGTAACGTGCATAAATGCCAAAGAATTGCATTTAAAATACATTTCTCTTACAATGTATTACTTCTTCGCATTTACGTTCGTATCATTTTTTCACCGATCACGTCGTTTTACTCGCTTCTTCATTTGCATTATCTTTACGATCCGCTTGATCATGTCGGCCCCTTTCACTTTGTTTTCTCCGAGCGTTTATACAAATGCGTTCGCATTACGTTTTCACGAATGCGGAAAGCATTTCACGCGCGTCCACTCGTTTCTTATCCAATTGAACGCGATTAAACATTTCAAAGACTTCACCGGGAGTCGGAGATATACTTGTTCTGTATAAATTACTTGCGACACTCACATAGAATCGAGAATACTCATGTAAATATTATTTTAGTGTTTGTCGTACTCTTTTATTATACTAACTATCGAAACTTGGAAAAAACGACTGTGTACTTTGTGTACATGCGATATATATTCATTTGTAAATATTATTTTACAGTTATAAAAATAAAATTGTGAACATGATCTCGTCTTTATGTTATTCTTTCGTTCTCACCTGCAAAAATCATTGTCCCTTTACATTTTTGATACAAGTCAAACTGATCGAATATGAAAATGTACAATTTGTATTAAATACTTTGTCTATTCACAGGAGAAACGAAACGTTAAAATCTAAGTTTTACTTGTAAAATCGCATTTCAAAAATTGCATTTTTGTATAATATGTATTTGTAAAAAATAAATTTGGCTTCGTTCCATTATGCGTTTGTATTGTAACATTTTTAAAAATCCTGTA
>SHCU01000032.1:351249-371141 GCA_004307685.1 Ceratina australensis
GATGAGGAAGCCGCTGAGCTTACTTGCAGAATAGCTTGGAGACCCTGCGTTCGTTGCACGGAAGTTGCCATTACCGAGCTCAACAAAGTGCTGGCCTGTGTCGGAACGGTATTCGTCCGATGTCCAGCGATCGAAGGTTTTGCGGAATTCGTGCCAGCAAGCATCGCGTTCAACATCGCGTTCGAAGTAATTGAGATACCCGAATGTGTCGATAGTCTTGGACTCATCACAGACGACGTTTGCAGGGCGAGGCTACTAGTAGAAGTAGCTTGCGATTGCACTCCACTGGAGGTGATTCGTATGAACGACTCCGATGGAGTGACCTTAGACAAAGTAGAAACAACGCTTACTGTAGAATTTGTACTTTCTTTTGTATGTGGGGTATAACTGGTCATCGACGTGGACGTTGTCGCCGCCGTCGTTGTCTCTAGATCAGGTTTACTCATGGGATGAGATGTGATCATGGAGGACTGCAGCCGAACGTTTGCGTTACTATGAAGATTATTTACAGAATTTGGCGAGGATGTGCTGATTGTAGTTAGTATGTTTCCCGTTTTTGGACCCGAAATCGCCGATGAGACCATAGTGACCATGGCGGTTTGATTTACGGTTGTGCAGTTTTGTGAATGATTAGTTTGTAGCGAAGATAATAATGTTCTCAGCTGATGCGACACATTGGCGACGTTTGATGTTAATTCCGTAGGTTTCGACAGAGGAGAAAGATAAGGTACCGCTGTAGTGCATTTTTGTAATTGCGCTACGGTACTTACAACTAGAGGAGTATTCTGTTGCGGGACCGGAGAGTTCCTCTTCGGCGTAGGTTCTGCGGGTGGCGGGCTGCTTTTCTGCGCTTTTGGTGCTTTGCTCTCGTTCGGTAAGACATGTTCATTATCGGAATGTTCTTGCTCCAGATCCATTAAGGAGTCTTGAAGAATGTTAAGAGGCAGAGTGTCCAAAGGCGTTGGCAACTCGTACATCATACTCGATTTTCTTGATCTGTCCTCTTGAAGTATATCGCTGTTAGCCATTTCTGGTTTCGATGAGATAATGTTATGCAGCATATCTAATATATCGTCCGATGATTCCTCCATCATACCCTTTTCATCGTTCAGACAATGTTGAACGTAAGGTTTACTAGTCTCGACCTCTGTGCACAATTCATTATGTTTCTTTTCTTTCTGGGGCATATTCGAATTAGCGTTGTCTGCGATACTGATTTCAATTTCTTTCGCTTTACTGTTTATTTTTTGAGCTTCAGACGTCGTTACGTTTTCCTCTTTACTTTCGTTCTCGACCGGCTCCGAATCGTTCTCTAAAATATTTACTAATGACAAATCATCCGTAACTGGCGATATCCTTTTCAATGAAGAAGCCGTGTCTGATTTATTAGTCTCTGTATGAGAGTTATCTCTGCTTATGGTATTTTCGGCAGGATTATGTATCGCTTCGAGCATGCTTTCTAACTCATCAGTGGTATTTAAAGGGTCGCTCTTTTTGTCATCGGACAGAGTTGATTCTTGGCTTGCAGTTACGCTTGCAACCACATTTCCGCTCAAATTATCCGCCGTGTTAGATTCCTCCGCATTCTTTGTTGAATGATCTGTCTCGTCCTTCTCATTTTGAACTTTCACATTCTTTTCCAAATTTTCCGACTGAATCTCTTTAGTCACCACGACAGACTTATTTTCAGTTTCTTTCTTAGGAAGTTCTGGTATCGACATTTTTGGAGTGGATAACGTGACTGACGTTGGTTGAACGCTCAAAATCAATTTTGCAGGACTGCTTGTCGTTTCCACTGTGCTCGGAGCTGTATTTTGGATAAAACTAGTGATTTCATTGTGGATTTTAGGCACTGATGATACAACTTTATCCGAACTCGTTATCTGAGGCTTAGGAACTTCCAAATTTGGTGAACTGACCTTAGGTAAAGTTTCTACTTTCGTCGCACTCTGCTGCGAGCTAACCACGATGTTGTCTAACGCTGTTTGACTGAGCTTAGCAGCAATCTTGGCATCTGCTACGATACTCGCCATTGTCGATGGTAACTGTTTTTGATTATTAAAGGAAGACGAAACGGTCTCTTTTGTTATACTCAGGCTTGTAAAAATCGGTGTCGATTTAATAGCAGCATCTGTTACCACTAATATAGTCGTGGACGTACCAGTAACAGTGTCCGTGTTGCCGTTACTAACGTTTGTACTTGAAGGGATTGATAATGAAACTATGGATTTGCATGTGGAAGGTACACCAATGTTGGCATGATGCATGCTTGACGGTGGAATTTGATTGTAAAGGACTTTTTCGGAGAACACGAACGTTGTAGGACTCCTCGGCTTTGATTCTTTTTGCGTCTTTGATTCATCTTCAGTATTACTTTCCAAGACAGCATTTTCTTTCGGCATCTCGGAAACACTAGCGGTATCCAACTTCTCGACTTCTTCCGCACACGATTCCTTAGACAAGTTATCTTCAGGGGATTTTGTACTTGGATCGATGATCACGACTTCCGATTCGTTAACAAACGACACCATGAGATCTTGTTCGGGCGACTGGTCTATGTATGACCCAGGCGATGGGTCCACCCGAAGTTCTTCTTGATCTGGTGACTCTGGAGTGTCCGTGACTGCTACTAGCCTTTTACCAGACTGTAAGGTTCTTATTATGTCCAGCCTTAGACCCTTTTTATTCCTTGTATGAGAAGATACAAGATCTTCGTCGCTCAATATCGGATCGTCTGTTTGAGACTCAGGATTTTCAATTTCTAATATTTGCACTAGATCGTGTCCTTGACTTCCCTCGTTAACCAATGCATGACATAGAGAATCGTTGCTATCTGCTGACAAATCTACGACCATACCCGGCTCGAAGAGCACGTATTCCTCTTGCATATCGCCTTCTAACGTTCCCGATATCACATCGAGTTCCGAGTCTCCAAATTGGTCTATCACGGTAATATCGTCGCTGTCACGCTGAGCCGTAGAACTCAAAGTAACCTCGGTGTTCACGATAGTTTTATCGTCGTCATAATCAGTCGTATCAGGAATTGGTTCCATCTTGCTACTAGGACTACCCAGTGTCAAGGGTCCATTGTCTGATAGCGAAGCCGGCTGTTTAGTCTCTATAGTGGTTGGCGGAGTTTGAGGTGGTGTGTGCGAGTCATCGTCAAAATCATTATAGTCTGCGCATACCAGAGAGTTAATCTTTGACGGTGGTATACCGGTTTTTCTGTGCACAACCACAGAAGTGTTTGGTTTCTCCTCCATGTTTAAAAGATGCGATTCAGAAGTCTTTCCTTTGCTGGTCTCTGCCTTGGTAGACCACATAGGAGAACCGCCTCTCAATCCAAGTTTGATATAACCAAACCGTCCGAAAGGCAATGGATTGAGAGGATTATGCGGGTTTCCTCCTCCTCCTCTATTCGCATGCTCCGTATTCGTAGATGTCTGTTCCTGCTGGATAGATTGTTGTTGATGTTGATGCTGTTGTTGCATCTGTTGCTGCTGATCACTCTGTACAGACATGTTGTTCGATGTCTGAGTAGCGTAAGAACTATGCGGAGTGTGAGGTGTATGAGGAGTGTGCGGTGTTCTCGGAGTCCCAGGATTTTCTACGCTTTGCGGTCGGTCTGGCATTGCTGGACTATTCCCGGTAGATTGTCTTCTCTGCATCTGCATAGGCGAACCACCAACCATAGGGCTACGCGGCATCGGAGAGCTAGGCGGTTGAGACGACGGTGGATGATGCGTATTATTCAACTGATGCTGCAGCATCGGCGATGTCGAAGGATGATTGCGTGACATCGGACTCGGTGGTTGATACTGCGATATCATCGGCGAACTCGGTGGATGCGGATGCATTCTTGAGTTCATCGGACTCGGTGGTTGCGAAGTCTGACTTAACTGTTGTTGAAGCATGGGAGATCCCATCGTTTGCTGAACCATAGGGCTACGAGGCATAGGAGAACTCGGTGGTTGCCCGTAAGATTGTTGCATCTGTTGATGAAGCTGAGGGCTTGGCGAATTTGCAGGTTGTGATACCATCGGAGAACTCGGCGGTTTCTGCATTGCATGTTGCTGCTGCTGCTGAAACGTGCGCTGAGTCATTGCATTCTGTCCATCCTGAAGAATCCCAGTAGCCTCGTGTTGCTGCTGTTGTTGTTGCTGCTGCTGCTGCTGTTGTTGCTGTTGCTGCTGAATAATCTGCTGTCTTTGGAGCATTTGTTGAGTTATCAGAGACTGTTGATTAGATTGCGGGCTACCAAGTGGAGATCGTTGCCCATATACAATTCCTCCTTGAAGCTGCAATCTGGGTCTTTGTCCTGGATCTCCAATAGCGGGTGGACGGACGAAACGTTGAGTAAGACCGTGGACTCTAACTGCTTGATCGCTGATAATTTGTTGGGTGCTTCGATTGTCTGGAGTAAAGCCGCCCGGACTAGTTGCAAGCCTTCCACTAATAATTGCACGATGTTGCGGCGATGTCATGCGAGTTGCTGAAGGGCCACACATTCCTGGCGACGGCATCGCGCCAGGACTGAAAGGACTCTCCTCGTTCTGCGAGTGCGGAGTGCCAATTCTTGGCGATTGCTGCATATTGTGAGGCGACATGGTTCCCGGATTTCCCGATTGTGGATTACCGGGACTGTGTTGAAGCAGTGGTGGATTAGGACTGTGTTGGATAATAGGAGTCCCCGACGAATGTTGTATCATGCTCGACGCGACGTTCCCGGGGCCCGGACTTTGAGAGACAAGCGCAGCGGGGCTGTGCATCGGCGAATGTTGTGATGGAGACATCAACGGCGAACATGGTTCACTGTTTTGCTGCTGCGGTTGCCTCTGTTGCTGTTTACTTTGGTATTCTTGTATCAACATGCCGTGCTGCCGGGTCTGCTTGCGGCTCGCGTCCAAGTGTTTCTGCAATATCGATTGCTCGCTGGAAATGCGTTGCAACTCGGCCGCGTCGTTCTCTGTCAATTCGTTCCCAGACTTTCGCAGCTGCCGTTGTTTGCTATTAAGGGACTGTAAAAACAGGAGAGAGTTTAAACTGTAGCATACCCGAATCGTTAAGAGTGCTACAAAAACGAAAACACCGCAACATAAAAACATTCTATCCTTACTTTTCGTATTTTACGCAGCTTTTGTACCTCAGTTTCGTAATACTTCAACTGCTGTGTCAACACTTGACGCTGATGATTTAGCCATTGCTCGTACTGCAGTTGCACTTGCCGGTCCTGTTCGTTCGCAATGATATCCGGCGGCGTGGGCGGGGCAGGAATCTGGGAGACGTTGAACGTGGCAACCCTCGCTGGAACATACAATAAATTTCCCATATATATAAATTATGAGAAACTTTTATATAATTAAAAGCTACGTTTTGATGTACTAACGTTCTGCCGGCGTCTGGGTGGCGATTGGTTGTCTGGGCACTTGAGTGACTACTTTCGTGGCATCTGGTACTGACTGCTGCCAATTGGTACCTGGAGCGGATGGTGGGCTTGATGTACAAGATGGCCTAATTACAGGAACTCCTCCAGGTACTGATGTAATTCCTTGTGGAGGAGAAGCAAGGGGTGCAGATTCCAAAATATCTGCTTTAAATTGTTCAAACTCACTGTCGCTTAGAAGTGGTCCACCGGTGTTTGTATTTTCGCTTTGCTGCTGCTGCTGCTGCTGTTGTTGCGGCGGTGGCGGTGGCGGTGGCGGCTGCGGCTGCTGCTGCTGTTGCTGCTGTTGTTGTTGTTGCTGCTGCTTCTCTTGCTCTCGTTTTTCCTGCTCCAACAATTCCTCCAGTAATAACGGTTGTTCCTGTGAATACGACTACTGACAGCTTATCAAATCTCTAATCAATCAACAGAATATTACAGAACACTATGTATTCACTGAAGGAAGGATTGCATTATGCGTTATTGCATACAATTAGTATGTTACGAAATTATTATACACTGAAACAAGGAAGAATTATCATCTTAGTTAAAAGAAATTACAAACATGCAAGTCTTATTTTTGCAGCAATTGCCATTGATACAAATATCATTTAGACAGTATGTTAATATAGAAAGATAAACATAAAATTTTTAAGACTTGTAATAATACAATCGATCCGACGAAGCCTAATGTCTTTCTATTCAGAACATACATGCATACATAAAAATGCAACACATTTTATTACTGGTGTTATTGTACTTAATAGTCTGTTGAATAATTTCCTAATTAAAAGTTACAGACTTCTTATACATTTTTGTCTATTACTACTCTTCGTTGCACTCTGTACGTTGACGATAATAACAAATTCCAATAATGGGGAAGGCAATTTATTATCCATCGTTCGTTTCTGCCGTAATGTGGAATAAAAACAAAGGAGTAAAAAGAATGGTGCAAAAATATATAATCTGCACGATAGAATCGTTGGATTTTGATTATTGCAGGTGATAGAATGTGCTGAATGCTGTAAAGTCCCCAAGTCTTGCTCACCTGCAGAAGCAAGGGTCTTCGGTGAGGGTGAGGTGTCATTGCGGGCATACCAGTATGTACCACAGGGGCCATCGGTGGACCCGCCACTGGTACTGGGTGCCCTATATGGACTGGGGGCCGCGTCATACCCCGCCCACCTGGGCACAGCCCCATCTAGACATGCACCAACACCAATGCATTGCAAACACCCAGGCGAAAACACCATTTTACCAGCCAATACTTTTATATTAAATAAATTACTTGCCTACGTTCCTACGTTCATAGCAAATTCGAGATCTGCTCTCAATTGTATAATTAACAAAACTCGACACTTTATATCACAGAATTACATTAAGATCCAAGATTCTACGAAATTTTATTTCGCCAAGAAGTATTCTTTTGAAATTATGTATACCGGACGGTCGTAAATCTATTTCATTATAGACATAAGAGAAATAAAACGTGTACAAATATCGGACACGGGTAAGATTCTAGAATTTGTATGTAAGACAAATTAAGTTTGTTATATCCAATGTTTGTCATAAAGGTGAGGATTTTGTAATTCGTGTTATGTACTTCGTGAAGCGTCCATTGCTTAACAAACTGCGAGTTGTTTAATATTTCCGCGGTTAGAAGAAAGTGTTATTGTAATTGCGTAAAAAATACTCAAGATTAAAGCGATGCAAAAACTTCAGAACATCGAGAATGTGTGTAACGTGAACAAACCTGTATAGGTCCAGGATAAGGAGGCGGGGGTCCGGGGTACGGAGGTGGAGGTGGCGGCGGCGGCGGCGCGAGCGGCATACGAGGACCGATCATACCGGCGACTACTCTGCCAGCCACGTTTGGCACACCTGTTACTCTCATACCAAGACGCTGCTGCTGCGGTACTGTAATTGTAAAAATAATTACCAGTAAAATTATTCAGCGAAGGTTGCTTCTTCGAGCTTATAATCATGCTTTATTGTAAAGGCGCGTACCTTGGATGTGTGTTTGTGGTATCCTCTGAGGATGTCCAGGGAATGTGGACGGATAACTGACCGTGACGGTGTTAGTTGATGTGACGACACCAACTGCTCCGTCGGGCGAAAGCAGTCGAGTTCCTGGAGGCATCGGTCTACCCATTGCCGCGGCTTGCTGTACGTGTTGATGCATTTGTTGCTGCACAACCACAGCTTGAGCATGCGACTGGGGCATAACCGTGGATGTTTGCTGTGGCGTCTGTGATGCAGCAGAAATTGGAGTCACGTTTTGTGTTTGCGTCGGAGCGTTGGACGTCTCTGCCGGTGTTTGAACGGTAGTGGTCGTACTCGCGTCACTTATGTCAGTATGCACTGCATTAGTCGCGCCTAACTCTGGTGCTTTTCGAACCTCATCTTTAACTTGCTTCTTTTGTTTCTCATCTTTGGTCTCTACCTCGACCTGTTCCAAGTCTAAATCAAATATATTTGTTTTCTCGCCACCGGTAATGTTATCTAACTCGGGGTCTGCGTACTCCAAAATATTAAAATCTGCTCCCATTTCAGCTGTAAAAGAATAACAACAAATAAGAAACTTCCGTATATTATAAAGAGTAGAAGAAATGACAGATTAAATGTTTTACGTACCAAGCAGTTCATCGTCATCATCACCTAGGTCTCCTAATATTGCACTCACGCCCTCGACCTCAACCATCGGTGCTGCCTCTTGCTCCAACTTTTCAAGCTCTGCCGTGACGTTATCAGGAATTTCTGATGGTTCAGAAGGGCTAACTGTTGCCTCAGTAACTGTCGTGGGTATCAGAGGTGCTCTTATGCCAACTCCTTGTTGACCCAACATTCTGATTCCCTGGTTTAAATTATCCTGTGGTGTTCGTATCATACGTTGCGCTACATTTTGCCCTTGATTAGGATCTACAACGATAATATTTTTAATTAAATAAACGTTCATATTAAAACACTAACAATAGCGTAAGTAGACGCACCTGGAAATCTTTGTTGCTGCAAGACATCGTATGGTTCTGCTATAGAATTTCTTGCAACTGGCATTCGTGTTTGGATAGTCTGACTTGCTTGAAAATGTTGTTGAGGTATTGCTGCGCCTACTTGTGGTCTTTGTAAGATCATTCTCGTACGTGGGTCGATGTTCTGTAGTCTGGCATCCATGTTTCCTGGGACAGGATGTCTCGCGTTCAAACCTGAACATATATTAATAATATTGTTGAAATAAAGTGCACAAAACATATACTTAATATTGTAAAATGGGACTTACCAATTTGACCTCTTATTAAAACATTTGGCTGAACTGGCATCCTAGGTCTGACAATGCCCGGCGGAAGAGGATGCCTGAAAGTGCCCTCTCCGGTATTGCTTGCCGTTTGAGAATGCTGAGGAAGTTGCACGTGACTTGCATCGAACTGTTGCTGATTGTTCTCTGTATTATTTTGCCCATCTAAAAAAATCAAGATATATACCAAATTCGAAATTTATAAAAAACTAGAACAACATTTTCTTCTAGCGTGAAACCAAAATTTTTACCTTGATTCCACGTAGTGCTTACGGGTTCCAATTTTTTACTAAATTGTTGTCTTTGTAAAAGATCACGCAATTGTCTATTCACCTCCGGTTGTTGAGTGAAAACCTCAGGTTGTTGGGGATCTTGTCGTGACTCTGGTCTTGGTGAAGGATAATTTGGGGTAGAAGGCGTTGGAGGTTGACTACTGTATGGATCAGGTGTACGAGATGGTGCGTATACGTGAGTAGTCGGTCGAGTACTAGGAGTATTAAAGATAGGCCGCGGTGTACCTGGGGGCTGAGGGAAAACATCACTCCTAGGGGACGTGGAATATGAAGGCGTACCCGAGATTTGTGATCTCGGCGTTTGGGAGCCTTGAGAGTAAGCTTCGGTATTGTCAAAACGTTGGAAATGATCTTGGGATTGCGACGAGGCCGGAGATTGTGGGAAATCATGAGGGGATTGAGGAGCTTGAGGAGAAAACGGAGACGGTGGTTGCGTAAAATTATTTAGCATTCCTGGTCTGACCACAGTCCCAACTGGCCGTGTCATCGTTGGGCAGGGTTGATTGGGTAAACGTGGCATGCCCTGATGAGGGCTCTGAGGCGTTAAACCTCGAGTAACTTTCACAGGAGGAGTTGCAAACGTGTTACGCGATCCAGGCGAAGGTGAAGCTAATGGTCCCATATGATTTCCATCCTATAAAATAACAAGTAATTATAGAGAATTCTTTTATACAATGGGGAACATACTTATAAACATATAAAATATAATTTTACCTGTGATGTGGATACTTGCAACTGTGTCGTTAGTCCTGCAGTATTGTCAGTATTTATTTGAGTTGTGTTATCATCACTTATTTGTCTATGGACTCGAGTAATAGCTATGGAAGAAATATTTAATGGTAAAAAATAAAATACAAGGGTCACAGCTGATGCGCGGAATTAAATTCTTCATACCATGTACACGCTGTTCGTGGATAACTTGTTGCTGAATCTGTGCTTGCTGTTGGCGCAGCGCCTGTAACTGTTTCCATTGACGTTCTTGTTCAGCTTCTCTGCTAGAACGATCTCTATTGGAAAGTCTCTCTTGCTCCTGCCAAAAACGGTATCGTTAGATATCATGAATTGCTTGTAAAAGAAGATCATTATATCCTTGCAGTCATATTTATTAAAACATAATGGAATTAATTATTCATTAGCACAATCTATTATTTATTTAAGATTTTCACACACTTTAGTAATTAGATAATCAAAGAATATAATGATCCATTAATTTTCTTGAAGCAAATATAAAATATACAGTAAGGCAAATTGACAATCAGCCAAAGTGTACTTCAAGTTTAACATTCAAGTAAAGTAATGAGATATTACTAAATTAATATAATTAGCAAAATCTTGATATCGTTGCAGGTGCAACAGTTATAACCAGCCACCATCTAAAATAAATATTATGTAATGAAAGATACACGTGAAAGAAAAGTTACTTTACCACACGAAACACCCAAAAACATTCACCTCGGATTAAATTATAATAGTTAACATGCGATGTATTACTAAATACATTTCGTATTAATAAATGATTCACTTTCTTTGAGAAGTGCACATCAAATGAAACAAAAAGAAAAATTAGATCATCTTATGTGTAATGAACTTCGTAGTAATTAATTATAGTGTTAACAGCTAAAGTCACCTTGCTATTAAAATATTAATAAATAATAATGAACAATTGATTATAACACTAAATACTTTCAGTACAAGGGTGTCTGAAAATTTCAAATGCAACAGAAGTTAGTAAGTTTTCTATAAAATATAGTATACTACGTTGCAAGAAACATCTACCAATAACGCAATTCATAAAAAGCAATACACTTATTTAGATAGACAGGGAGAAACATGTATCTATAAAATAATCTTTGGAACGTAAGGAAACAGGGAATAAAGAAATAAAAGTGTGCTACCAGTTGTCTTTAACATGCCGCAGACAATATAACGGATTGCGCAAAATAAAAATTACTTTACGATACTAGAACCTAATATAATCTATTCAAGAAAATTCGTATGTACATTAAAGTGTCTGATCATTCAAACTAGATAATATAGAATTAAATGCAAAGCCAATTACATGACACCAATATTCTGAAACACTATCCTATTAACAATATATAGTAAATGATCATAGCGTGTTTCAGGTCTTTAATACCAATACGTTACTAAATTGTTGCATAACATAATGATAAAATCTTTGCCATTTAAAAAAAAAGAAGAAAAAAAATACAGATAAAAGGAACACTAAATGTCGATCAGACATGTGGCACAAGGCAAGACACTAGAGGCACAGAATAGGTGGCTCACCATAGCCGGGGACTGTACAGGTACAGTGTGAATAATTGCAGTGGGTGGCGGATCGTAGTGCTCCTGGCTGAGGGAGGGAAGGGTGCGCATGATTTCAGATGGGGTGAGCACTCTAATCTGGTGGTCTACCGAGGATAATTGGCGAACAGGACCTACCCCCACCATAACGTTGGTAGTGGGGGACGGCTGAGAGATGCTCAGACTGTTAGCGATAGTACTGGTACTGATCGTAATGTGAGCAGGTGTAGGACGTTGCTGGGATGGTGACGTTTGATGCTGCCCTTCACCGGCGCCCGTGTTGCAGTAAGAAGAAGCAGTTGCTGATGTGCAAGGCGTGGCTGGCGACTGAGCTACTCTAGCCTGGCTACCACCGGATATCTCTTGGTGCGCCAGGCTGTTAATGGAATTAATAGAGTTGACAGAGCTGGGCCTGGGTGAAGAAGAGGGTGTCGTGGACGTTGGAGAAGGACTCGGGGAAGAAGATGTTAGCTGCTTCGGCGGTCCCTGCACCGCACACACCTCCGCATGATGATTACTGCTAGTTGTCGAAACTGTCACTCCTGTCGTTGACACAGTCATTCCAGTCTTATCCTGTGTCTTTTCACTGCCCACCGAGGCCAAAAGTCCGATCTGCCTTTGGTTGGAGGCCATAGCTACTACTGGAGAAACTTGAGCTGATGTCATAGTTGTGACAGGTTTGGTGATGATGGTAGGTGCACTTGTTGTAGTGACTGGGGTCGTGCTTGGTATATCCTTGGATATCTGTCGGTTCAAGGGGTGCCTCGTTCACACACTTACGTCATAGTATTCATGGCTTAGAATATTTTGATAATACATCATACAAAGGCAAATGTGTCAAATTTCATTTGTTTCTGGAAGGTTCTGAGGAACTTGAAGGGATGCTATCCGGGGCGGAGAGAAACTAAATTCAAATTGATATTCCTAAAGTATCAGATTAGCATCTACGTATCTAACGAAACATGATCCGACCGAAGATATGAATAACGTCACGACAGAGAACAATGATGATTTAGATTTGCAATGTAAGTAAGGAACATGTATCGACGCGCATATAATTAGATAATGTAACATTCATGATGGTGATTAACATAGTAGGGGTAAAGCAACCGCACATTATGTTCAATATAAAACAGCATATATGCTCCAATGTAAATGTGTTAGAAATTGATGCAGATATTTATGTTTACATAGAGTACTTTGTAGTGTGCTTATTCATTTTCATTTCGTTTTCTTTTAAATTCTTCACGTGAATAAAACTTTCATAGATTTAAGTATAGATATCGGACACAAAGGACAAGCTGTTAGTTTGACCTGTGTGTTAGCACAAGACATTTTTAAAGACGAAATTGGATACGTATCACATAAAGATCCACGCTTCTCTAGCACCCATATCATAATCGCTAGTATTATATAAATTTCTCCTACCTGTTGAGTCTTTTTCATACGAATTGCAGCCCTGTTATCTCGCGCCAATGTTAGGTATGGAGCCTTTTTATCATTGGGTAGCGCGCGCCACTTCTTCAGTATTTGTTTACATCTATCTGACCAAGCTTAAATAGCGTATTTAAACGCGATTAATATAATTATTGAAATTAAAATTATACCTGAAATCAATTTAAATTAAGTCTCAATAAAAGCAACACACCTGGATATTCTGTTTTCCAATCTGGATAGTTGATATTTGCATAAAGCACAGAAGATATAGTTGCTCCTGAACCTAAAGCTTCATCGGCTTCCATTTTAAGATTACTTCTTTGGTTGTACGAAATTGTAGTATTGCCTGTCGACGATGTACCTTCATCGTCAGGATTGACGCACGGGCTTGGTGGTTCATAGAAAGCTGGACTGAACTGTGGGCTATTGCTGTACTCTGAATGATAAGGTGAAGGCGGTGGAAAGCTCATAGGAGAACTTAAATTAGATTGTCCAACAGAAGGCAGTGCCCCAGCTATTTGAGGTCTCGTTATAGGCATTGTTGTTTGCATACCTGTAATTTTATTTTTGTTTTTGATAAGTTCTTTCTAAAAGCTAAACTAATGATCTTTAATTTTATTAAACAAACTTTTACCAGGATGCGGTGAAGGTGATACAAGTGGTGTTGTAGAAGATGATGCAGGATGTGGTGGTTGAGTTTGAACAGAAAAGACAGAAGACTCTTGAGATTCTTGAGATTCATCTGTTAAAACTCCTTTGAATATTTCTTCAATGTCTTTACTGTCCATATTAGGTATACCTAGTGAATGAACAATAATAGTATGTATCACAGTTATTATAAAACAAATTAAAAGAAAACAGATAACTTACCTGTATCTCTGACCATGGATTCTAAATTGAAATGCGGACTAAGTATATCCGTCAATTCATCTTTAGCTGCTCCTGGCGCGTCATCCAGCCCATCTGGTGTTTCATTGGTCTTACCTAATTCTTCATCTTGTTCATTCATTATAGTGTTAACAAGATCACTATCCAGTAAGTCATCCGAAATAGGCAAGATATCGCCCAGAGCTTCTGGATCACTACCTTCGTCATCCATGATTTCCTCCCGTTTTATAGGAGTTTCTGGTGGTACCTTCTCCTCTTCCTTCTCTTGCTTAGCTTTAACTTGTTCCATTGCCTTCAATTCATCTTGAGATAGTTGAATAGTATCTGCATTGGCAGACGCGTTTCGTTCGCTATCCGATTCACTGCTGCTTTCCAATTCCTTATCTTTGGTCGTATCCATAAGATCTTTGCCAAAAAATGCCTCTTGCATATAGAGAGGAAAACATTCAGAGAGTTTTGTCTTTGGTTTTCTTCTCTGCGGTTTCCTGCGTGGTTTATCATCGTTTACACCAACCACTGAATCCGATGGTTTCTCTGGATCTCCGTCTTCCTCTTTATCCTTGCGAGTGCCTCTCAGTCTGACGATGAAACCTCCAATTCCTAACTTTTGTAAGTTACGTTGACGTTTACGTCTTAAAATTGGTATCCCGTTCTCAGTTGTATAGATACTAAAACCTTCGGGCGGTGGCTGATCTCGCAACGCCCATACCATGCCTTCTTTGAGTACCTCCGTTGGTTCATCTTTTACGTCTAAATCTAGCTTGCCACCGTTTTCTTCTAAGGAATTGTCTAAGCTTCCACCAGCGACTACCGATTCTATTGTAGCCATTATGTCCGCCTCCTTATCGATTAAAGGATGCATTTTTCTTCTCTTCTTTCTTGTCTGCTGATGTTCAGATGTCAATGATTTTATATGATTCATACCAGCTTCAGACAAATAAACTCCATCAACCAAGTACTGTTGAGGAGAAGGTTTGTACAGATCAGGACTGCGCGACGTTGGCGGCGGGGAACGAGGATATTTATTTAGCTGGGGTTTGGGTAGAACGGATAAAAGATGCGATGGTGGGACATCCCTCGGACGACAAAGTATACAAATATAACCCTCTTCCGCACATTTTTCCGCTTCTGCCTCGTTCTTAATCGAGTCACACGCACAATGCAACCACCTCTCGCACTGGATGCATTGTATAATTAGGTCCCCTTCATTGTATGCCTCTTGACAGGATATACAGACAAAATGTGATGCACAAGGACCGCATTGCGTGTAATTCTTTTGCCAGCTGCTATTAAATCCTGGATCGTTTGATCCGCATGTCTGACAGTGTGCACACCATTTGCATTTCCAAGTGCCATGGGGTACACAATTCAGTGGTGGATCCATGCAGTATATATGATAACTGATGTCACAATCATCACATAAAATCAAACGACCCTCATCGTTCCTTTCGCCGCAACCCTCACATACTGTACAATCAAGGCACCGCCAACCTTTTTGTAATATTATTTTAGTAACTTTTACATTTGCACAGTAAGGATGATAACATTGACCACATTGTGCACAAGCAATTAAACATCCCTCCTGGTCAGTGCCAATTGCACCACACATTACACAAATATCTTGAGTCAGTACAAATTTATCCTTTGCAGAGCATAATACAAGTCTATTTTCAATGCCCGGTTCATCTTCTTTTGAAAATGAGTCCGACACTGGCCTCTGAAATCAGAGATAACAATAAACAATTTGTTAATAATTGTATACATTGTTAATCCACTGAAAAAATAAAAATGATATCGTACCTGCAATCCTACACCTGGTACCCCAAAGATACCACGCATCTTCGCTTTTGGACCTCTTTTCCTTCCAAACTCTGTCATCTTCTGCCGTTTTTGGTATCCTAGTTTACCAATTCCTTTCGGTCGGCCGATTATTCCACCGCCGAGACCCAGTCGTTTCTTCGCAATTTTAGATGCGCAGAATGGTTTCCCTTTCCCAAGACCTATAGAATACAGTGCTTCCTCTGATCCTCCCTGATAATCAAACTCTGACGAATCTCCATCACCGTACAGACTGTCTTGCGTTGCACTTAAACTCAAATCTCCAAAATCATCAATACTATCTTTCCTCTTCACAATCGCCATACTTTTGCAGTGTAAACAAACGTATTCATAATCAGGCTTAGCTTCTTTGTGATGTTGGTATGTTAGCGGATCAGCCTCAGGGTCACAGGTACCATGAACAAACTTTTTACATGCACTACATTGAACCATTTCTCTGTACGCGGCCGCCCGATATGCCTTTCTACAAAGAGGACACGAAAAACCTTTGTTCCTTTGTTGGTAACACGAATCACAAACAGTATAATGGGAATGCCACCGTGATGATAGACCAGCGCCTGGTGTTCGCGAACCACAGTCTGTACATACACGGCAGCACTTACACTTCCAACCATACTTAGGTATAGATGTAACAATCGGTCGTAAACAACTAGGATGATACGCTTTTTCACAACGTTCACACAACATTACTTTTGATACATCTTCTGGTTGACGGCACACTTGGCATACTCTGCAAGATACACACTGCCAGCCAGCCCTCACGCCGGGTAATAGTTCTAAACCAATACAGCCACCGTGATAGTGCTGGCCGCAGATAGAACACATCACTAAGTTGGAAACATCTCCCATCCCACAGCATTGCATACAAGTAACATCACCGTTCACTAAAATGAAATAGAATACATTTAAATATTTACCGCGAACTCTGCTAATCTACACGCACTGTAAAATAAGTGCTTACACAAAAGTGGGACCTGTCCCAGATGTTGACTACAAAAGAGGGACATGCTCTTTGTATCCTGGAAACAACTCGAAGCCGCAGCACATGGTAAATGAAAATAACGATTGCACGATGCCACCTATTTAGAATACAATTATGTTACTCTTTAACATAGAATGATTTCTGTAAATACGATTTTTGATATGTGGGAAAGTACTGACCTTGCAAGGAATTCCAGCCCCATAATGAGAACAATAAGCACAACGTCTTGACGATGCTTGAACTACTGTTGGACTCAATACTTCGGTTGTTAATTCTTGAGTGTTACTTGACCATATAGCACAAGATTGATGAACGTAATAGTGCCCGGTAGATTCAAATAATGTTCCTATTTCAGGTTCCTCAGAATATCCCACTATGGTTAATTCCTCCACTGGTTCCGAAAAATTTGTTAGACTAGTATTTCTGTTGGAAACAAATAAAAAAGATATTAATGTAACTGAATTATTGATTATTACATTTCATATTGTGTTATAATTTACCTGCACTTAGCTAGACTCTTTTGCCTCCGGCAAGTAACAGCACCAGGACCTGCTGTACGTGGACTTTTATCTCCAGTAGATATATCAATAAGATGGTCTGTTGTATCGTCGCGGTTGGT
Organism: Ceratina australensis; assembly: GCA_004307685.1. Lineage (NCBI taxonomy): Eukaryota > Metazoa > Arthropoda > Insecta > Hymenoptera > Apidae > Ceratina > Ceratina australensis. The sequence continues at coordinate 368,329 of SHCU01000032.1, forward strand.
TGGTTTTTCAGGTGTGAAACCTTCAGGACAGGTAAATCGTAATAATTCACCTTGACCCAGTTGACTTCTTTCACCCAAATTACATAAAGCACACACTTTCCCTGGCCTAAATGATACATTTTTCTTAATATTTCAAATACTGGTAAAATATGTTATAAGATTAGAGCAAGATATTAAATATTCTTACCACTGCTCTGGAAAATATGGCGGTTCTTCTGGTGCTGGCATGCATCTCTCAGTGTTAGATGTTTCTCCATCAGGAGCAACATCTTCACTGAGACGAAGAGGACTTGGGGATTCAGAATGTGTATCATCATCTTTACTTTTCGTACGCCGCGGTATACCTCTTGCATACCCAAGACTAAACAGAAAAAAGAAATGATGTAATCAAAAATAAATATTAAAGATGAATAATTATGCGTGTTTTAAAACAATTGTATTAACCCTTTTCCTCTAGTAGTTCCTCTTCCAAAAGGTCTCCGAGCACCTCCACCGCGGGTAATTCCAGGTGGACGTTCTTTTCTTGGTCTACCTGGACCTCGTCTAATATTCAGAGGTTTCCCTCCAGGGAGTGGAAATTTCTGGTACCTTAAAGGATCATGAAAAGCTTCATCTGGGGTTACTGCAAGAGAAACAAACTTTTGTGCTTCCTCTGAAATGATATATAACATTTGTAATAATATTGTGTAGTGGGAAAAATATTGCATGCCATTACCCAATAGCAATATGTACAAGTTGACGCAGAAGAGAATCGTGTACTTACTGCTACCGGGAGTTATTGGTGCAGGGCCAAGCAACTGATCTGAGGTTGCTGGTGAGACAGGAATGCCTGTTGTTTCCTCGTCTTCATCTTCACCATCAGAGGCTTCATCTAATTCCATTTCTTCCTCACCCTCAAGACGCTCTTCATCATCCATGGCACCACTACTGCCTGTGTTGCTATGTAGTCCTACAGTAAGAAGAAGAAATACACATTATACAGATTAGTTAAAAAAGCAGTTCGAGATGTTATATTATAATTACAAAAATAAACCTAAACAATGAATATAATATGAATCCTATTAAATTTTTAAAATTAAATGTATGTGAAGAAAGAAAGTTCATTTCTTGTATTATCAACTGTACAGATAAAAATTATCTTTACTTCTTATATTAACTGAATATTATTAATAACTTTTATAAAATAATTAAAGCATATAGAAATATTTTTATCTATGTATCAAATAGTGTACATGTAGCCTGCATATATATACGTAAGTTATGCACATAATTACTAACTCTAACAAGACAGAGAAAATTCAAGAATAAATGCCATATTAAAATTTGTGTAAATCAATGTCTCTTATGCAGTTCTATTATGTTGTATCTTTATGCATTTGCAGAAATAAGTATATAGCTTCTAATGATATTAAAATAAAGTAAATGAAAATCATCTCACTCGGTAATTAAAGATCTAATTTCCTTTCAAACTAAACATATCTATGCAAATAATAAATGAACGTGAAAAATGTTCCAAAGCACTGTCAGAAAGAAAGTTGTCCTGCTCAAAGATTTTTGGATGATAACTGATCACATTTTCAGTTAGATTTTTATGAATATTATTATCACAGGTAACCAATCTTTAGTAAAACGACATACGCATTTTACAATAGTATTTACTGATAACGATTACTCAACGTCGGCGAATTATGAATGATCAGTTATTGTCGTGCCCGCTTTTCACTGGTCAGATGTCTTAGAAATTATTTATAAGTGAAAAGATCAAATTCTACTCGAACTGTTACCAATGCTCCGTACAACTGGTGTGCAAAACACATCAATCATTCTTATACGTGTCACTTATTCCCATAACCGTATTATGAATTCTCACAGTAATATCAATTTCCATGGAGAAAAACCTGGTTTCATTAAAAATCGCATCACACTATTGATAAAGAACACTGTGCTCTCGTATCCGGCTCGAACTCACATAGCTTTTAATCTCTTTACGGTTTAGACCTCAGTCAGCTAGAGGAGGATGGCGTGCCGCTCGGCGATCGGCGGTCATTCCACAGTAGGGAAAATCGAGGCACTAGGTACATATAATCACCGAAAAAAAACGCCACTTTTCACCACCGAGAACCGCGAATCGTGCTCGTTACTGCGAGCCGCATTATCACACACGATGCGTCGTTCACACCTTACCGTTCCCGCGTGCACAATTAAACTTAGGCTAAATAAGGCTGGGATGAATTTTGTTGGCACGGTCTTTACGGCGACAGTACGCCATTGCTATGTCAGAGTTTGTAGGCTATAAACATACCCGGGCCGCCCGTAACCACGCCGGATCACGTACCTTCCAGTTACTGTTGTCTCCTTAGCAGTTTCATGGCGGCTTCGCACGCGGAATTATCGGGATCCTCGTCGAAATTCGCACGGCTCATCCAAGTAAACATCTTGTAGTAACAGAAAAAAATGTCACAAGCTGCTTAAACGGAAGAGTACGCAACTGACGAAGCGCTAGAGTCACGGAGTCCGGATGTCGGGAACTAAAGACAGAGTGCGCACTCGCTTGGACGCGTGCATACACTGCCCCACGATCAAAATAACTGAACGCGCTGCATTTCGATTCTATCAGAGATTTTATCAACATTTTACGGATACTCGAATCGATTTTGCGAAACAGAAACCACGTTGCAGATAATTCAAGCGTTTTTACGCGTTTCAGATGAGGAATTTACCAGCAACTTCTGGGTCGGACATTTTAACTTCTGACCAATCACAATCGAGCATATGGCGGATGTGTAGTAACTTCTCATTCTCCTAGGTCTAGC
>SHCU01000032.1:385575-396248 GCA_004307685.1 Ceratina australensis
ATTGCATTCAGGATTATTCTTGAATTTCAAACTCCTAATGCAAGTTAAAACTGATGCATTCTTCTGCTTCTGTCGAGTAACGATCTGCAGAGCGAACCAGAGAAAAATAATCGACGATAACTACTAGGTCTCTCATTATTTCCGAAATCCTCGCTGGGCTGAGAAAGAGAACTGCTTTGAAAATAGCTCGCTGCGGGGGTCTCTTTGATATTTTTCTACGAACCCGCTGAAATTGGCCAAGAGCAACCCACATTTCGCATCCGTTTCTTCGATCGCAGCATCGCGGGCTTATTTTTCAAGGTGCTAGGTCGTTATAGCGTGTAATTACGGATCGATAGGACGGCGCGCGATCCTCGGTTCGCGCGAAATTGCAGGGTTCAAACGGAAAGGAACACGAGGAACGGGACCCGGTGCGTTTCTCTCTCTCGCGTCGGTTAGCTGTCGACAGGAGGTGTGGTGGCTGGCTAAGAGAATACTTTTATCGCGGCTAATGACGAACGATCCTCGCTCCGCGCCGCTCGTTTTTCAGATGGTCCCCGCCCCCACACGCTCCCCCGTGGAATCGACGAAAATTCAATTAAGCCACCAAGCGCGAACACGAATATCGATCTCGCCGCCTGTCTTTCTAATTAATTCACTCAACCCCCGCGCGGATGTCGAGGGAGCCTCGTGGCGAGCAAATTATTTACTCCGTCTATCGAAGCCAGACACGAGCCTGGGGTAAACGCTCTACGCGATGGAGATAATGGAATTGTAAATTCAAAGCGAAGCACGGCGGACGTCTAATGGCCCATTCATAATTCGCAAAGATTTATCATGAATTGTACATCGACACTTGAAACATTGTATGAATAATTTGTGAAATTTTCTATCAGAGCGGTACCTAATGAATAATACGTATTATAGGGTACGTTACTTTCTAACGGTTTATAATAAGATATGTAGTCTTCGACGTCCTTCATTGACGTCAATCAATCTGTCTAAGCGAGAAAAATGTAGGTAATTATTGGCGTACGTATCTGAACTTCAGAATTATGTACTCAAGAACACGTTAATTGAGATTAGGTTTCTTAACTTTAGATTTTTAAGCGAAACGAGTAATTAAGACAGAAGTTTTTATGTAAGAGCTGATTTTCTTTACTTTATACGTTCCAAATTGAGAAAATCCAACGTTTGGCAATTGAAATTTATAGAATTTTCGAATTTAAATTAGCTATTTTTCTTATCCCTATATTCGTTTGTGCTTATATTTAATTACAATACAGTTGAACATAAATTCTTATGATAGATTATAGTTCTCCATTTCATGTCGTTTCCAGGGATTAGACTCTGCAAACGCCATCAAGACAAGTCTTACTTTTTGTTAAGAATATTTTACACTTCTAACATTTCGCATTTTCTGTTTCAGCCGTAGTGGTGCGGTATTTGACGAGGCGATACATCGGCGAGTACAGTTCAACCAGTGGTGAGTCGCACTTTTTCCCAGTTACTTCTTCTTTCACTTAACGAACCGCTCGCCATGCGTTATTCGAAAATCGATGCACCATTGATTTTTCTCCCCTTGTTACCTGTTCAACTCGAGTGTAATCTCTATACCGCGGCAGAAGCATATAAAGGTTTAACGGCTAGCTTGAGCAGCTTTTTGCTCTGTCTCCGATCGGCTGATCACTTTATTACCGGCACTACTTTGTGTTTCTGTCTGCTTTAGTCCTCGTCTGCACGAAGCTTCGCTTTTTGCCATCGTAATGCGAGATTACGTTTTACTAACGTGCAGAACGAACTTATTTTTCTTCGGAGAGAAATTATTCGACGCTTAAATTTTTCGAGTCGTTAAAGTTTAAAGAGCTCGTAGTTTAAAAACATGAATTGTTGCGAGATATATAGAAAGATCCATACCGAATTATTTTTATGCTTCAGATTAATCGATTTTCATAAAAGAAAAATTAGGTAGCATGTAATATTACAATAATTTCTGTCTGCTCGTCTCATGGTAGTCTGTTTGCTTCATTTTCGTCCCTTTCTATCACGCGCACTTCTCGTCCGAAGCACGGGAGGACACGGCATAAAATGGAATTGAATCACGTGCTCGAAGGATCACTGAAATTGTACGATTGCGCGCGATTTCATTTTTTTTTACGGTCCAATGCTAAGGCCGATCGATGCCGGCCGCGAGTACAAATTGAACGATCGTGAAAACGGGCCCTGAGAACGTGGAACAACTTCTTACCCGTGGAGTATCGAATTCTCGGAATGCGGACCGGCGTATAAACGCGATTATCTAGACTCCTTACCGAGAGTTCCAGTTCCCCTTAAGCTATGCATACCGAGAGTCGTGCCGAGCAACGACAAGATTTTCAACAAGATTCACGTCCCCGCATTTTTATCGTTATACCTTTTTGTTTTCGTCGCAACCGTTGCATTTTTCGTATCACAGCGCAGCTCCTTACGATCACGATGCAGCATCCCTGCGACTTAGTTATAATTTTTTAATTACGCGCTAAATCAACGTTTCCTTTTGTAAGCGATATCTCCCAAGTTCATCGAGCGCAACCTGTTCATATATCAAATTTATAAAATCTCCCATTTCTAATCAGTAATCTAATCTCAAACTCATGGTAAACCGCGCGCGCGCTCAGGACCTGCTCTATGTTATCCGCAGCGCGCATTATTTCAATCGGAGCGGACCGCGAATCTCGCGGCGGTTACACGCTGATGGAGAATTTAATTTCCCCGTGGCGGCTGGCCCCGGCGTCATTCACATCTTCGGACAGCACAATGGCCCATTTAATAGATCGCTTTTGTTAATCGCGCTAACAGAGCCGCGCCGGGATTATCCCTCGCTCGCTCGAAAACAACGCGAGTTCGGGTTACATGACGCTTTTCAATTACACGCGTACACTACCACCGCGCGGGAGGTACTTTCATTGTTGGAACCGCGGCTGCACCGTGAGAATGGAGAAAACGAAAAGTGCTACGGGGTAATCTCGAGAGATCCAGTTATGCTCGCTCGACGAATTCATATTCCGCGGCGATGACCGATGCACGCGTTTGCGCGTATAATAAGCCGCGATTTACAATCGCCGTGGCAAACGTACGTGTACCAACGGACAGTTGAAGGGAGAGAGAGAGAGAGAGAAGTCTAGGACCGCGACTTGGTCTCGGTTTTCACTCGGCTAAATAATAGAGATCGCTCGATTTCACCTTCTTGTTTTCTGACGAATGTATTATGTTAAGTCTTGCCTATCTACCTGTTCGCCGGCACAATCAATTTACGATTCTCCCGTAGCGACGGGCATCTCGTGCGCGCACAACAGTTTTGCGTACACCTTTCCTAGGAGCTTGTCAAGCTAATTTTCTTGACTCTCGGTGATCGGCTTTGATACAACGTTTCCTGTTCGTGATTTCGAGCCTTCGTGTTTCAACCGTTCCTACTGATGGCTACGTGCGATCGGCTTAATTGAATTTTATGGAGGTTGTTTTAAAGGGACATTTTATTGGAGTTACGAGATTAACGACGCTGCTCGGATCTTCTCATGCTACCACTAGGATAATGTATTTTCAAATTTTTTAAATGGAATTACTTATCAGAAAATTTCTAGTTGTAAACAATTTTTCAATCGAGATCAATCGTCTTCTACGCTTTCCATTATTATCTCCTGTTTGTTTGCTCCGGTTCTCTACTCGACATATATTTTATATTTTCTCATTGCTTCTTCCTGTTATACCCTGTTTTTCTCGCTTCGACAAACAGCGGAGAATTGGCCGCGGAATAAGGATAGGAATCATGATTCGCAAATAAATATACACAACGTTAGGGTCGTAAGTGGCAAAGAGTTCGACCCGTCGTTAAATTTAAATCAGAACCGTTTCATATATCCACGATCGCAAGGCGTCGTGATTCATAGACAAGATTCATCTTTGACTTCAAACCATTTTCATCGCTTCGAACTCACAGACCTCTCGACCAAACGATTTTCACCTATTTTAATTCTAAACACACAGGTCGTTTATAATCGCTCCTCCGAAAGTAATGGCTCCCGTCGAACATTTATCCGCGCTATTCGCCGAACGTCCACGCGGCTATTACTCGAAATAGCTTCGACCCGAAAAAAATCGTGTTATTTTACGATCTAACGGATGGAACTAGTTCGAAAGGCTCGCCTGGTCAGTTAAACCGCGGCACATTAATTGAAGTATCTCCGTGCCGTATCTCGGGACGCTTGGGAAAAGTTATCATAACGATAGGACACACCTGCCCTGGATTTTTCCGCGGTCAGATATTCGCGATTCTCTTGCATGCGCGCGCCCGTGCATGGCAATTATTATGGCAAGGTAGCCTGCATGAATTATGGGAGAGATCTGCATTCTCTGCCATGCCGGTGCCCTCCCCATAGACTCTATTTCATATCGAGTGTTTAAATCTCCGCCCTCCTCTCTCGAGCGCGTCCGTACTGTCTTGCCTTCTCCGCTTGACTATCTCGCAGAATACGCCCTCGAGAGAGATCAGCCTGGCATCGCGACTTGGCGCCACGACGAACCCTTTCTTACAGACCACGACAACTTTTCGAATAGTTCTCCTGCTTTATTCCCGAACACGAATTTATATAACATTTTTATGTAAAGTAAAACGCTCACGAAGTTGATTTAGAAAATGAAACCTCGATAGAAATATCTTTACCCTTAGAAAGTAATAATTCGGATTTTGCTTTTCGCGCAAAAGTGCTTATGTCAGAGTTAAACCTTACAAATTTATGATGGAGCATAAAAAAATAACCTGCAAGGATGTTCAAAAGATACAAGCGGTTACGTTCCACTTAACATTTTTTCTGAGAATCCTGAAGTTACGAGATATTTTCATGTTCTTTCGCTGAAATCGCGCACGTATTTAAATAGTCACATGGAAATCAGGAAAGTGGCCGAAACGGAAGTCTTTTCAGTGTAGATTTCGGTGGAATTTCGCGGTTCGCGTGGGCGGCAGATGTTTAAGAGATCATTCTGGATCTGTTCGGGAAATAGCGTTACAGTGAATGGAAGGTACGGAGCAAAATCTATTGAACCGTTTAAATTAGTGTTTCCTCAAAACTGTTCGATTAAAAAACGGAAGCATAAAATTACTTTCCCTCGATCATGATTTTCACGTGCCAATGATTAGCAACGATCGTGATGTTAACGTATATACCACTTCTCGTTATCGGGAAAATCTCGAACAAGACTCGCGATTGAGATATAAATGAGTTCTCACATGTTTTCTCGGTTAGTTGCTCTTCGGGGGTTTCGCCTCCTTGGTTTCTACCGTGTGTACGCGCAGCTACGTCAAATGCAGTCGCAGCTCGTTCTCTTCGAAACAATGTTATAATCGTCGGTTATCTTTTATTCTTCGCGGAACAGGAGGTTGCGAACGGGCGTGCACAGCGTTTAGCGCCGTTCTCGGTCAACGTTCAAGAACTGCAATTAGAAGGCTTGATGGATGGAGGTAGACAAGAAAGTAGATGAAAGTTCTCCGCCGTAGACGATCTTGAATAACGGCTAAAACAGTTATCTCCGCGGGTCTACTCCCGGGAACAATATTCGATAAATCTTACGTAGACCTCTTAAAAAGGAAACCGATGTGTTAATAGCTCGAACGTACAATGCCAGTGATTTGCTGCGTTTCGTTAGATGATTATGATTCATTTTCGTACGATCAGAGGAAATAATCCGGCGCGTTAGAAATTAAGACAGGGATCATTACATGGAACTCTTATCTCGGAAAAAACTTGATCCGCCCGGGTCCGTTCCTGGACCGTACAATGCCTCGGACGATAAATCTTCAAGTTTTTCACGCTCGAATCGTATTTCAGTCGCTGACACAACCGTGGATTATATATCGTAAGGATTTCAGGAAGAGATCAAAGGAGTAGCTAGGCCGAACGAAAAGCGCCAACAGTTTATGAAACCGAAATTTACGATTCGGTCTTACCGGCTTAATCGGTTCGGAATTATTCTGTCCAGCTGGAAGATATATTGCTGTAAAAACATCGCGTTCNCGAACGAAAAGCGCCAACAGTTTATGAAATCGAAATTTACGATTCGGTCTTACCGGCTTAATCTGTTCGGAATTATTCTGTCCAGCTGGAAGATATATCGCTGTAAAAACATCGCGTTCCGAAACGATTAACTACATTCATCACGAAATTACTCTCGTGGAACTGATTGATCCGTCGGATTAGAGAAATTTTTACGTGTCACCGTGGCCATCTATGTCGCCTGTCCCGTGACCCCGTTTCAGCCCCTAGTTTAGACCGAGGCAACCACCGTGAAGCTAATCCTTGCACCCCTTTTCCCCGGTCACCGGGAGAATCGATCACCGTTACAATCGAACCGATTCCATCGTAAACGATGACGTCGCTCGTGAGCAAACAGGCTGGAGATCGACCGCGGGTAATAATTAATTTCTCGGGAAAACGGGTGATCGCCGGTGGACGTAACCAGGAAGCGAATAATCTCGCGCGCAACTACTCTTGGAAGGGATAATTGCTTAATCGACCCCAAGCTGAGCATGGGTGACGTAGCTGCGACAAGCCAATGCCCCGTGTATAGGCGGCCGATGAAAAACTGGAATGATAGCGAACAGCGGCGCGCACGAGCACGAACGGGACAATTATTTTATGCACGGTCTAATAGCGTGACCCTGTGCAAGCTCGTGATTACAGGTAAATCGAGCTATCAGGTCGACGGGAATGAAACGATACTTGGGATTTTTAATATTCGGATGGCAGAATTTATTTTTATTTCGAATTTGAAAGAAATTAGATAACGGTCGGTATATACTGATAAGAAGGATATAACGTCGAGTCAGTTTCGCACCGTTAACAGAATAATAATCAACGATTGGACCAGATGTAATTTCTCGCGGTACAAAATTCATTCGCAGTAACTAATCAAATAGAAAGCAGTTTTCACCGTCGCCGATGAAACCCCAAGTGTATTTTTCGTATCGATCGTAGGAGATCGAGCTTTATCTCGAATCACGATTGATTACCGTTTCCGAGTAGAACAATCTGCATGGGTAGAAAGTAATGGTCAATTCGAGGATTCGAATTAAATCCGATTCCTCCTGAAAGCGTAGGAACGAGGTCGTCGATCCTTATTGCCGGTGTATAGGGAACGACACCGGAGATTGTTTCCCGCGGAGCGATCACGGAGACCGTGTACGTATATGCGGCTGACGTTCGCAGGCCCCGCAGGAATAATCGATATTTTTCGTGTCCTATCACGGCGGCGGCGGCGCGCGTGATCGTTTTCGATTTTTCGATTAACAATGCAAATCTCATTGCGTGGAATAATTCCGGGACGATGATTTAGAAAGCGGTTTGCCCCGGGTAGCTACGGCAAGTGTATTGTGTCGTTTCGCGGATGGGAACGTTTTGTCCGCGGCCCAAACCGGAGAGATTAGATCGTGCATCGGTAGAGATCGATAGATCACTCGCGTTCGATCGATGGATCACGTACCACCGTTATGCGGATGAATTTCGAACGAACGGTTCGGGCTACTTATTGCACACGGGCTGCCCCTTTGTCCTTTTCGATCGATCGTTGGGAAAATCACGTGACATTCTTTGTGATCCGTGTGAGAATGAGATACGACAGTCCACGGCCGTAATAAAATATACAAAGTGCATGTTGTTCACATGCCTCGTAATACCGAATTCTTCGGCAATCGTAGCGATTGACATTTTGATAAGAAATTTCTCGAGCATCCGGCGAATGGTGTCGTTCCCACATCTCTCCTACGTAGCATTCATAAAACACAATGAAACGTCCATAAAGGCATAAAGAGAGGTCTTGGATAAACGGACGTTTGATAAGCTCTGAGCTCGAAGTTCCACGGGGAAACTGATAATGCGCGCGGCGCGTCTCGTGTCGGTAATTTGCCGCACGTTTCACGGCGCGCGATAGGCAAACTTGAAAATTAAGTTTCTATTAAAACCGGCGGGTTTTTCACCTCGCGTCATCACCCACACACGCGGTGAAATGATTAGCGGCTTTCACCATTCGAGGGCGTATCTTCGGAAAAGTGATCCTTGGGCACGAACGAAAGTGCACGCGCCACGGCGTATTTCCAATTCGTTTCACGCGTGATGCGCGGGAGAAAATCCCGGTATCGCATGCGACTACCGATGGGATCGTCGGTTGTAAATTATCGGTAGATAAAGGAATCTCTGATAGTATCCTCACGATCGATCGGCACGTTTGCGACGCGTTTTAAAGAGAGAAACGTCAATCGAGATTCTTTTCACGGGTTTCTGAGGATGTTTGATGAGCTGTGAGAACGTCGCTGGAAGACTTATACCAAAAGAGGTCGAGAGACTTTTATGGGGCGTAAAATATAATAAAGCTGATTTATGTGGTGTTTAATGAGCGTCGGATTATGTATTGCTTGCTAGGTTCATTTATTACTAGAGTAATTACATGTAATTATGCGGAATAATGTACAACGTTAGTTTTACTGGTTTTAAATCCATGAGAAAATTCGATTCGAGGAATAGATGTAATTTTGTAAAATTTCCATAAGAGGATCGTCGGTAAAAATTGTTCCTCCATCGAAACGGTTTTCCTCGTTCGATAAACCAACAATTTGATAAAATGTCACATCCTCGTTGTACCATCGGCAACCTGTATTTTCCTTTTAACGCGATCCGCGTGAAGCTGCGCTGGCCTCGCGACGATAACGCGGTCGCAACTGCATCGCATGCGTGCCGCTCCGCGGTGAAAAAGCTGTCCGATCGATCGATATACTAGGTACAGGTGGTGTTCAAGCAAGCGGAGCAATCGAAAGAATCTCGGATCCCGCGCGTATCATTTAAAGTTTAAAAAGAAACAGCTTACTGAAATTCTTTCGCCAGCATTCCGTAAAGATCTTACGGACAGGGATCGCAATAAATTTTCCGACGTGCCGGTTGATCAAATCGCTTCCCCACCGGCATTGTCCGGCAATAAAGTTTTCTCGAGCGTAACGGCTGCTAATATAACGAGCATCCTTATTTGCTCGTACCTACTCGCGCTCGAAGCCACGAACATCGCACCTTACGAGGTGCTTATGAGTTTATTCATCGTTTATTTATTGCGTCTCCTTCGCCGTAGCAATCGCGCTTCCCAACATTCTTCTGGCTTCCATCTACTTCCATATCTACTTTCGTTTTTATGATTAATTGGACCGTTGAAAACCGGGTCAATAGGCGTTTTTAAGTTGTTATTCAATAAACGTCGTATATGGGTTATGGAAATCGAATCTACGGTTCGAAGGGCTTACGGCTGCGTGCACGGTATAAACGCGGCGAAAGCGACGCATCATTGTCAGCGCGCGGCGTAATGATAGAGCGGCCCGACGCCTGGCGTCAGCGCATCAAATCGTAACTGTCGTTAGTAACTGGTCCGGGACTTTCGCACATTAGCCGCGTTTTCTATTCACGGGAAAATCTTAACGTTCACGGTCCCCGCATGAGAAAACGGCCTCGCGCGGTTTAACGAACGGACGAACGGTCATCTTTTTTCATCTTGAATCGAGTTTCTTATCACCGGTAATTAATCATCGGCTCCAACTTCATTTGTCTGTTTATCTTGTCGCTACCGTAATCCGCGGTGACCACAGGCAGTATTGATTCTATATCTCACTCGGAAAATTCTATATTTTCATATAGTGTTACCATCACGTGACAAACGTTGTGTAGATTGCGCGGTGAATGTGTGCACAGTTTCCGAGATCGTGTACCTACCGAGTGTTTAATGATCGAATTCAAGACACGGGAGCTTCTCACCTGCCGTTTCGTGGCTGTTCCTAATTAATCGTGATTTTCAATTTCCTCTATTTGTCCAACCGGTCCGCTAGAAAGCTCTCTCTCGCGACCGAGGACGGGAAACAAATGGCGAGCGTAAATCACCATGGGACCCGGTGAACGGGGGCCTCCGGGGAGGCGAGCAGAAAGAGGGACGATTTCAAGAATTAACAGGGATTTAGCCCGGCAGCCGTTCCACGGTCTCGCCGGCATTAATATCGGAGCCGGTGCCACGCGAGATCGATCTCTCTTTCTCGTCGGTGTTCAGTTTCAGTTATCATTTCTTAGATCGCAACCGGCCAAGGACGTTAGGCTAGATCCAAAACGATTACTCGTACGCTAACCACCGGTAAGATCTCTCTCGATCCTCGAAGACGACTGACGGATCGGTTTCATTATCCGCGGCGAGCGAGCTCGTACGTCTTCCCTTGGTCGAGCCCCCTTTCGCTAGCCCTGTAAGACCAAGCGTGGCGATAGCGATTCAGGAATGCCCGGCTATCATTCATCAACCCGGAGTCAGAGCGTAATCTCGTTTCTGTTCTCTCTGTTACAGATTTCCTGTACCGGCACAGCGTTACCATCGATAACGTTAATACCGAGGTCGAGATACTGGACACTTCCAGGTGCGAGGTAAGTTCTTTACCGACTTTTAAACAAGCTCGTCTCCGTGGGAGTCGAGCTCGATATTTGTACAAAGAAATTAAGTAGCATCGAGTTAGAATTCAATGGTTCGCGGCATTTTCTCTCTCACGGCCGGTTGATCATTTAATCAACGATAATTTTCCAAAAAAATATTTCAATTCAAATACTATCTGCTTAATTTCGTTCTACGAGTTACTATTAATTTTTTTTTTCTCG
>SHCU01000032.1:396507-413700 GCA_004307685.1 Ceratina australensis
ATCAACGATAATTTTCCAAAAAAATATTTCAATTCAAATACTATCTGCTTAATTTCGTTCTACGAGTTACTATTAATTTTTTTTTTCTCGTAACTCCGACGACTCAATCCTTATTCACATTTTCACTGAGCACCGCAAAAAGTAGAGAATTAAGCACGCAATCACCGTCCGAGCCTCCTCGCGTTGCGAACGATAAAAACTCATACCTGAATATCATCGACTTGGACGTTAGCCGCGCTAACGCTTAACGAACGGTTCTCCCCGATCGCAAATTATCATCGGGAATTTTTTCCCGTCACGACGGAAAAGAGCTAGCGTGGCGCCTAATGATCCCGCGATATTATTGATGAATACACGACATAGATTGGCGTTAAAATCTTACTTGGACGCGCGAGCGCGGTGAAAATGTACATTTACGGCCACGCGTTTATTTGACAGACTGATTTGCCCGCGTGAATTATGCTCGGTCTCGTAGCCGGCTGTAAATTATCCACGGTTACAACGGGATCGTCGGCCTGTGATTTCTGTTTTACTCCGCGGTGTTTCTCGTTTCGTGGATCTCATAAATTCCCTGCCACTATAATTACAAGACATTTTTTTCAATAATCATCTAGGTTTTATAATATTCGAAGGTAGAGAGTAAAAGTCCATTAATTGTGCAGCTTTTCAATCATCTTTTTACACGATATTCATGGAACAGTATCTCGCTTCACGCCGGCGGTTATAAATATTTAAAAATTTCACCTTTTCTCTTTCCGTTTTATCGCCGGGAAAAAGTTGACACCGGCTAACACTGTACTTAAAGGGTCTTTTATTGTTCCATGAAATTTTCTTCCATTCGTAACCGTTTTTAAGTTGAAACCTGTTTCACTTACGCGCGACACAGTGTATAACTTGTTTGTACTGGCCCCCCCCGAGGGACTCGGGACAGACCCTTAAGGGCCACGTCTGTCATACGTCCAATGTATGAGGCAAATAACAAGCCGTCAGGTATTCACGTTCCATCTCTTCTCGCGTCGATTCCGAAGCGTACCGGCTGTTGCTTCGTGAAAATTTCCCATCGTTGGACGATCGTAATTTACGACAATTCAATTTATTTTTACACTTAACTTGGTAATCGTTGTACGCTGGAATTCGTAAATCGAATTTCTGGGTAGATTTTAGACAATTTGAACCTTTCACCCTTAAGGCCGTTCATCCCGAGCCCTAATTTAATCGTAGCGTCGTAAAGAAGCGACGTAAGAACGTATCAGCTTCTTCGCAGTCGGTCGGTCCAAGTAGTAGTCATCGATCCCAATGATCGGATCGTCTAGTGAGGTACAAGCCGAGCAACAAGTAACCGCATTCTGCTCTTTGCTCCGACCGCGAGAGAGGGTCCGTTTCGTCTTGGTTCGAAACATCGCGCGGGGATAAACGCGTTCCACCCTTGCGTGGCTTGCGTTTCCTTTTGCATCTCTTCGCGGCGCGCCGCGGCATCGGCGCCTTTTATATTTATCTTCCGTCGACGCCTGTAAACACGACTATTTCAGCCTGATCCGCTCGCGGGCCAACCGTGGAGAACACGCTTTTTCTTCGTCCTCCGCCAACTCCTCATCTTTCTCCGTCGTTCCATCGGCCGTCACCGTTACCTCCTCCCGGACTCGCCGCGTTCATTGTGAAAGTCACGATGAATCATTTGCTTGCCGGACAAACTCAGCCGCAACGCGTTTCGCAATAGGCTGCTTTTCATTTAGCCCGAAGTTTTTTTTTGCTCGCGGGGATCGTTCTCGAACTCGCCATGGGGAAACAGAGCACCTCTGTTCCTGATGAAGTCGTCGACGATCGTATCGCTCTCGCGTACGGCCCAGCGAAAGTTACATCACTGATTGCCAGGCTTATCGATCGATTGCCGAAGCTAACGATTAGAGGCTACGAATAAAAAAAAATATTTAACACTATTTCCACCGCGATTTGGTATATACCTATTTCGAACTATATGCACCTTTTTAAATCCAGGATGAGCTGGAGGAAAATGATATCGCTGAATTAATTTAACAACTATTATAAGAAAAGTGAAAACATTAACCCTTTGACTACTGTTGACGCGTCCAAATAAAATTTGGAAAAATTTCGCCGTACCCAGTGGACGTCGCGAGTCAATTCGTACGGTACCGTATGGCCAGTGCGTGCCAAAGTCTGCCGTATCAAAGGTTTAATTGCGGAGAAATGATTAAACTTAGTGAATAATGTTCAGTTAAAATTTGAAGGTGTCTTTTGACAACTCATGGTAGAAATAGTGTTAATTGTCTTTCTATCTCTCCAAGGTTCCAAATCAGCGTGATTTGATATTTAGTTTTACGATGATACCCGCTACAGAGTATGTATAAGTGATCAATTCAATTTGCATGATAATAACATCCGAATTGTCATCCCTGGTTAGACAAGCTTCCTTATGGAACGAGATGGTAATACGCAGCCACCGAATAACAATCGGGACCGCGTGATGTGATCTTCTAATATCGGGATGATTTATGCGGAGTTTTTAAAAGTCGCCCCGATTCGCCACCAGTGGCAATAATTTACGATGCCGAGAACAATGGCTCTTCTCCCGGCGCTCGGTAATAGAAAAAGGCCGCTGCGGAATCTCAATTAGATTCCGCTCTACCTGCGACAGGTGAACACACCGGTCCGTGAACGTCGCCAGGCCGCCGCTCGGGTTCCCTACGGTAACCTCGCGTGGTGTGCGTCCTCCAACGTGCGCACACACACGCCCCGGAGTCGCAGTCGCCTAGATTCGAATTTAAAGGCGATCGTTATTCAATTCAAATACGCGGATAACGGACCGTGTCGTAGGATTTCCGCTTCGACGTGTTCGCCTGCGCTCGGGTTCGTTACCGTATTCTAGAAGAATCGGGTTAAGGAAGGTCAGGTCGGGACGATCGACCCTGAAACCTGGCCGATTCCGCGGAGATTTGGGTTAAGTAAGGTCAGGCTAGCTGGAATACGTCGCCGAGTATACGTCGCGTTCGTCGAAGCGATGACTCTCCGAGTATCTACGTTGTTAGCCTTTCCTCGAGACCCTCAGACTTTTCGGTTCTGTTAGATTTACATTTAAATGGTTGTCTGAAGAAGTCAGCGCAAATATTCCTTCAACTCGAAGAAAAATAAGTAGAAGGTATTTTTCGTCTCGTTTGTAACGTCCTTAGAGTTAATTTTTACCGTCAGTTCACGATTACTGAAAGTTATTCTTTTTTCAACCGCGAATGACTCAATTAAAGTTCCTCCTGTTGCACTTCGTTTTACAAGACTTACAATCGGCCATCGACTGTTCTACCTTCCCATTCTGTGAGATCAACAAAAAACTAAGGAAGACGGATAAAAGCAAAAGAACGAACCGGAGAGAGGGGGGTAAAAAAAAGCAAATCAGCGTCCGGGTGCGCGCGTATATATTTTCTGGCCTGCAAAAGGAATCCAACATATTCCTTATACGCGCGTTGTAGGTACGCACGGTACACTGACTCGTCCGGGCTTATTCGGTAGCCCCGCAACAAGACACGATCGAGAGGCCAGGTTGTTTTTAGCAAACTGGTTTTTCTACCCGGGGCTTACAATTACTGGCTTCCTTTTTTGCGCTCCCCCCAAATGTTTGCACCTGTCGCTTAAAAGGCTGCGAACCGTGGACCAAGATGGCATCCCTGACCGTTCTCGGATTAGTCCTTGGGATCGGCTGCTGGGAATATTTGGAGCACCGTTTAGCCTAAGCAGGTGCACCCATACCTCGCCGGCTCATTCACAGAACCTCGATCGTTCATTCAGAGAATTCCGTGCCTTCCCGAAATTCTATAAACCTGGGGAAAGCCCGAGTTTCAAACAATGAAGCATTCGTCGGAATCTTTTTATCACATCACGTTTCGTCTGGTCAAACTTGTCGATGCTCAGCCGTCTAATTCTTCTGTATAAAAATCAGCAGAATCATCGTTAGGAAATTGACGTTATCTTTTTTAAACCGACGACAACATTGGCGCGATCTTTTGCGTTTCGTAATGCGATTCTATTTGCGTCGCGGCGCATCGGCGGAACGCTGGTTGCTGCCTCGAATCGATGCAGCGGCGTGCAACTGATGCAACGAATCGGTGTAAACAATGGCAGAGCATTGCACGGGGAGGAACGCGCGCACCCGCGAGAGTACGCGTGCACCGTTACCACCGTACAGATTCGATAAATAATAAAATACAGGAAGTCGTGCCACCGATTTGTATGTACGCGCTTGCCAGCCGGTCTCCTCTGGCTCCCGATCGATCGTTTCGCTATCGCGGGCCTGATCTTACGATCATTATCGATCGGGATTTGTTCCCGACGACACATTTCACAATTCTTACCGAAAATTTGATCACTTTCTACGATACGCGGCTCCGAAACAAATCATCGTGTTGTAAGCATTCTCTTCGGAGTCGCTGCGATTTTGCACGTTCATGCAAATCACGTTTTATTGACGAGTGACACAAATTATTCCCACGTGCGCGAACGTCGTTATTCATTACGAGCGAAATATGTACGTATGTGATATACATATGTATGATGGGCGAGAATGAGAATAGGTAACCATGTAGGTAGAACTATAAACACAGTGCTCTTGAATATAAAGGAGAATATATCTCTTTATCATATCGCGGCCTATCGGAAATATACTTAATCAAAAAGTTCTCCGCGGGTCATTAGCCACACGGACGCATACACACACGGTTTCAAACCCGGTAACAAGACCCACCGTAAACGCAGTACATTATCGCGCCAATAAATTCTGCTTCAGCCTCTTACGAAATTTCGTACGTACGCCGAACTCTGTGTGTAATGTTAACGAAGAAAATTTATTTGACGCTCGGGCTACGTGGAAAAGAACCACCTGACAAAATCCGGCCGGCTTGATCTCGGGTTAATGAGCAGCCGGCACAAAAGGAAAATACGAGCCACGAACAAGATTAGGCCCGGCTGCGTACAATGGGATTTTCTAACCGGCGCGATATATCGGCGCGAACCCCGGGTTAAAACGTACCCGCTTGTCGTATAGCGGATTTAACGATCTGTACCGTGTACTTACCGTCGCGAGCTGATCGCGCACCACTGCCACACTGATCCACATCGATATCGATCTCGGTAGATCCTGTTCTTACGCAGACGTTGGTCATTCGTGTGCGAGCATTCAATGCCCCGCACGTTTCGGCTTTAGATACTGGATTAAGATACATACGGGTCATTGGCATATATGGTACGGTATTTTTTTTTTATCAAATTGATATATTTATCGCGATATCGCGAATTTCGAAAGGTAGCTGCATTGTACGTAGGAATTCGTATGAAAATGAAGTTCGACAAGTGGACGTTTAATTTACTGGTTTGACCTAAAATGACACTCGCGGTTTCCTGTAGTCGTACGCTCCCACACAAATATCGCGTCTATCTTTAGATTTCTCAACAACGATCCTAAACATTCCTAGACAATGCACGAGAAGCAACGCTTTGGCATCGGGGTTCTTAACAGAAATGTCAGGATGTACCGAGCTTCGCCAATTATCTTCGTATTAAACAACGGCTCGTGACAACAAATTAAGCCGCAATCGGGCATTCTCTTCTTCCAACGGAATCTCGAAATAGAAGGAAAAATTCGCGATTGCGTCACGCTCGGTGTAACATTTCGACAGACTTGCACGTTGGTTTTTAACTGTGTCCCGTATGGAAGATAGTAACTGGCAAGGGTGTATAAAGCTCGATTCACACTTTATACTAGTCGCTTTAGTTCAGCAGTGGAAATAAATAATATTACAAGTAAACAAATATAAATCAGAACATGTTACCAAAAATTTTCTATTATTTTTGAGAATATTAAAAAATATTTCAAGTATCATTTAAAAACTCTATTATATGAAACGTATTTTATCATTTAATTGAAATTATCACCATGTGGTGCTCTGAATAGATTTATACAATTCACGCAACATTATAATTTCTGTAGGTTTATCGTGCATCAAATTTGCAGTCGAAGTGTTAGTAGATTTTTGGGATTTTTCGTTGAGTGTGAATCCCGCTTAAAGGGTACCAGTGGTCTGCGCGCTAAAGTGCATCGTTGCACGCCGCGGTATAATCTTTCCAATTATCCGGCTGCAACGCAACGCGTCCATTCATTTCTGGTCGCAGATACAGCCGTGGATACGCGGGCTCCCTAGTATCTAGCCGTGTAAAATTCAACGGGGGAAAGCAGAGTTCGCGAGAGAACTTTATGGTGGAAGTTAGCGAGACGTGAGCGGTTAAAGCGCGTATAACCTGTCCACCGAATGCGCTCTAATCTCCCGAATTGTCCATTCTCGAGTTGCGGGAAGTCGGCTCGCGAATATCGATCCGACAATCCAGATAATGTTAGGGCTTGTCAGCTCGATACCGTGCAGTCAGGGTCAGGATAAGACCGCGCAGGGTCCATTGAGTACGTCGGGTCAATGGCCTTCACGCGTTTCAAGATTAAAGGCCACATGGGGTGGCTGAATGTTGCGTAACTCCCGTGGGGCAGTTAAGATACGCATTGGTTCGGCTACATAGACCGCGGCTAGAACGAATACATTCGTTCAGGATATGAGCACTAAATGTTGGAATGATAAAGGAATAGTGGTTTCGAACTGAACAAGACTTCAAGTAAATAACTCTTATTTGAAATGTTTTTTATCAGATACAATCATTTTGCGAGTTTAACGTCGTACACAGTTTTCATATAAACTTCATTTTCGATTCACCTGATTGCATACACACCTTCGCGGTCCACTGCCGGCCATTTTGAAACCAATATCCTGTTCTGCCTCCGGGAGTTGATCGGAACCCAACCGCGAGGAGGACGTCGCGGTTTCTCCTTCGTGACTTCTGCATCCGACTGCAATAACAAAATATGGAGTGCTTCGACGTAGCACTCGACCTCGGTACAAATAAACGCAAACATCAAAAATATTTCATTGAGGGTAGAATCTTTTTGCTTCATGCCGTCGACAGTTCATACGAACAATTAAGTACGATGTTAAAAACGAGGAAGATTCCACGAGGTATCTCGCCACGTTCTTCTCATTCCCAGCGATGCTCGATCACGATCGCGCGCAAAAAACCATGCCCGGAAATGCGGCCGAGGAAAGCTGTCGCCCTGCGCGGCACGCGTGCCTCGAATCCGGCGAACGATAGGTGCACACGGAGGACGTCGTCGGCGTGTATCTTTTTGTACCGTTCGCAAGAGCAGCGCGCGTGCACCGGCGAACGGCGCGGAGCGCGGAACACACCGCGCGCGATCGTGATGTCAATCACCGATGAAGACAGTTACCGCGCCGACTGTCACCGCGGCGATCTCCACGGTGACAGCAGCACGCGCCTTAAGGCGCATCCACAAGACACGGGAGTGGAGAGGAACCAGCGCGGTCGCGAGAAGCAATAAATTCTCTGCCCGGATGCTTCTCGCATGTTTCTTGTAAGCGCGGCTAACTGATGTAAATGCCCGCTTCGTCCGCGCTGGAACTTAATTAATCTTCTTCTGCTTCCTTCGCCTCTCCGCCGTCACTTCCTGTCTCATCTCCGTTAGCGGCCGATCGAACGGTCATTAATCATTCGATTGTTCCGTGAATAATTGTGGCCACGATAGCGGCGAGTCGCGTTGCTCCGCGTTCGGCGCCGGCCAGCCGTTTAACCTCGATTAGGCTCTCGGTTCGAATACACGCGAGAGATTTATCCGCGGATTAACTACGAATCTCAAATCCCTGATGACAAATTAACGTTTAAGGTGTGATACTCCACGACGTCAAATCGGTAAATCGTATCGGTATAATTTACACCTCGAAATCCTAGGTTCGTTTCGATATATTCTACCTCCTCGCGAGTCATTGTATTTTAATCGTCGCCGATTTCGCAAGTATCGTAATGCGATCACGTAGCCCGTGCGACATGGCATCTACTCGATAAGCCTTACGTGCCATCATTAGGCGCACGAGATAATTTTATTTACCAGCCGCTCTAAAGCTTCCTCTCCCAGTGTCCCTCCCTATCGTCCACGGTATTTGACGGATGGTTTGGCCGCGCGCCGGATTAACTTAGAATCTCAAATCCCAGATGACAAATTAACCTTTAAGGTATGATACTCCATAACGTCAAATCGATAAATCGTATAAGTATAATTTACACCTCGAAATCCTAGGCCGGATTCATTCTGCCTCCTCGCGTGTCATTGTATTTTAATCGTCGCCGATTTCGCAAGTATCGTAATGCGATCACGTAGCCCGTGCGACATGGCATCTACTCGATAAGCCGTACGTGCCATCATTAGGCGCACGAGATAATTTTATTTACCAGCCGCTCTAACGCTTCCTCCCCCCCGTGTCTCTTCCTATCGTCGACGGTATTTGGCGGGTGGTTTGGCCGCGCGCCTCGACGCCGAGATAAATGATGTGAACGCACTCTTAGCGCTCATTTGCATCCCAACAGAGAGAGGTATAGGCCTCTCTTCCAGCGTCAAACCCACCGGCAACAACTATGCGGCCTGTCGCCGCGGCTCGGAATGATTTATCCCGGCTTTAATCCGCGGCGACGTTGAAATCTCGATGCCGATGCTCACCGTGCGATACACGATGACAGCTGGCCTCTGCTAATGATATTTATGAAAGTCAACTCAATTTTCAAGTAACGTCTGATGTAACGCGGAAGCGAAAGTCCTCTCCTCGAGCAAAGCCAGGCGCTCGTGTCGTTAGTTGGTTTTCTCTAGCCCGGTAACGTCGCGTACCGCCCGAAAGAAATCGGTTATTTCTCCCATAGGTAATGGCAGCGACTACGGTTTCGTCCGTGCGCCCGTACGGTTCACGGTTTTGTAATGCACATATACCCGTAGAAAGCAGAACACATCGAACAACACCGCTCGCGAGAGTGTTCCGTCTCGAATCTTTTCTCCATACCCCGAACGTGCCCCGTGTGTTCGTTCCGTGCTACGCCCAGCTTCCAAGAGGCCTTCCCCTGGCTACGGTTGTTCGTTTCGTTCGCGGTCCCCTGGTGCACGATCGATCACGAGGATCGCGGTAGGTGTTCCACCGGGTATAATAATAACCGGCTAACAAGGGCAGCAAAGTTCAGGTAGGCACTCTAACAGAGAGCGCACGTAGGAAGTCGAGCAACAAATGGCTAGGTGGCTGCTGCCTGGGTCCCGACCTCGTCTCGCCACGATTAATATTTCCATCGTGCATTGTTCCTCGTCACGTAAATCTACTCGCCGAGATAAGCGCTTTGGAAACCGTTTATAAGGTCGATTTGTATCGTACACGCGGCTGTTCATGCCTCGACCCGGTCCCAGGAGAAACAGATTCGCGAGGAATCTCATCTTCTTCCCACGTGATTATCTACCCGTAAGATCTTGATTGGATCGCTCATTTTTTTCCTAACCTCGGTTAGGCGGTATTAAATCGAGTAATATTCGCGGCTTGAATTTCAGTGAATTTTTTCACTGACGCAATTATTTATTTAGTCTGTAAAAATAGATTCATGCGGTAACGCATCACGTGTAGGAAAATAGATTTATCAAGCGATCACAGCTTACGTTCGCTCGCGTGATGTAGCATCCGGAAGACGTAGATCAATCATTGGCCGACGACGTGTTCCTTGTCGTCGCGAGCTGAAAAATTCGGTCCGATGTCTCGTGTAGAAATCGTTGACCGTCGCGTTCCGTTCGGTGTGTTCCCGCGGATGCATCACGCTGCGCTTAACCAGGTGCGTGTTCCTTCGACGATGAACGACGGGAGTGCGTCTTCCTCTCCATGGCACACTTCCCCAATTCTCTCATTGTTCTGGCGCGCGCGCCCGAAATAAACGTCGTTTCGTCTTACGGAAGGGAGGCGAAGAAAGAACGAGGGCTACCCTGCGGCTGCGGCGAAATCGTCCGCTCGCGTGGGAGGCCTGTGGATAATTGATAATTAACCGCGTCTGGTCTACCGACAGTGCCGAATTTAACGACGCTGTTTCTGCGCTGCGTTAATCATCCGATAAATCATGGTAACGGATCCTACGGCATCCTCGATACCGAATATCTTTCAGACGACGATTACCTGATTTCAGCGACATGGAATGCGCTCGTTCGAAATCCGATTGAAACTAGAGGATGCTTTTTGAGAACAATGATAATTTCGTTTAATTGATATCAAATGATTCTTTGTCATCGCTCGCTACTTCGAATCGTAGAATTCGATTCTTTAAAATGCCGTTCCGTAATTATCGACGCTGTTTCTGCGCTGCGTTAATCATCCGATAAATCATGGTAACGGATCCTCCTGCATCCTCGATACCGAATATCTTTCAGAGGACGATTACCTGATTTCAGCGACATGGAATGCGCTCGTTCGAAATCCGACTGAAACTAGAGGATGCTTTTTGAGAACAATGATAATTTCGTTTAATTGATATCAAATAACTCTTTGTCATCGCTCGCTACTTCGAACCGTAGAATTCAATTCTTTAAAATACCGTTCCGTAATTATCGCAGTTTATTTTCGTCTTTGGAAGATCTCTCGCAGATGGCTTTTAGCCGGCGAATCGATCCTGATAGCCCATCGACGATCAGTGAAAGGCAATGGGAGGACTGGCCTCGTCGTCTGTAAGCCCCATAATGTGACAGGCCGGATGTAAAAATGGCAACGAACTTATTTCTGGCCTCGAAAACATCGAACGATAATCGCCTCGAAAAATCATTAGATTCGAGAGATACAATCTGCTCGGGAACTCCTGTCAATTATTCTCTGATTTTACACGAGAATTTTTCTCTTGTACGTAACACTCGGATTTTTACTACGTACTCGAAAATGGCTCGCGTTGGGAACAAAAGGAAAGTGATACAGAGTTGAATATGGAGCTTAAAAAAAGAATTTAAGTGATGCACGCTCGGAGGATATCTGCCGAGTTTCATTTACTGTCACTGCGCTTCCGCTTTTGGCTTTCATCTCCGTACGTAAGCGAACCACGGGGTTCAAAGGGAGGAGTACACGTATCGGTTTAAAATCGGTCGCGGCGTTGTCTCTCCAAAAATAGCAGTGGCTACACCCACGAACAAAAGGGGGAGAGCATCGGCTGGACCATTTTTCATCGGCGCAACGTGGCTCGCACCGCTAAAGGACTCTCCGAGCCGGCATTAATTATTTCCCTCGGTTCGATACCTGTAACGGCCTCGTGACCGGTTAGTAATTAAGGTCAGGCGAAACGAGAAAATCCCGGCGTAGGATTTTATGCAACCGCTTGTTGTTCACCCCTTCTGCAACCCTTTTAGGGGTATACCCGCCGGTTCGCCGGCATTGTCCGACTTAATGAACGAGGATAATAAGATAAATGAAGCAGTTTCGTTTTCGAGAACAAGATTGCCAACGGTGAAGCTTCGGATTAGTTTTCGAAGGATACTAATTACGCTTAGGTGAGAGTTATTTACTATGGAACGCGCTTAGCTAATTAACTCCATTCAGGTCCTCTTTCGGGTTACGAATATTTTGCGAAGCGTTTAACTCACTCTAATTTTCTTTCTCGTCATTTTATTTCGTCGAACGCGCAACGTACGCGGCCGACTGTCCGTTTGACCAGGCTGGATACAGATTGTCCGCGCGCGATATACATGTATTCACTGTTATTCTTTATATAGACGTCCAGCTAGTCGTATCAGCTCGAAGATAGAGTATCAATTCTCGCGTGGGTGGCTGCCGCGAGTTTAAGACAGTTTTGGTCCGCGTACTACCTGATGAAGCCAATTGAAAGCGGCGGGTAACGCGATATACAAGAGAAAGGTGGAATATCTAGTTCTATTCAGCCCGGCGTCACGAATCGACGAAACTGGTCAATGGCCCTCCGCGACGAATCGAATCTCATAGAAAGTAATTCGATTTTTCTCCTGCACGGATTCTTGCGCCAGACCGATACTCGGTTCCGATTGAAAATTATTTACAAGAGCACTACATCTGACATACCTGTTACTTTACTTCCCGATAATTCCATATCATCCAGCCGACAACCAGGACTCATACCCTGGCTAGGTTTAAAACCTTAAGATGCTCGAAACCGTTTTCTGTTATCGAATTTTTTAATCAGAATCAGTTGTTGTCTTAAACACGTAAATCTTATGCAGATCGTCTCACTTATATCAGAAGTCTGCTCGAGATTATGTATCGTAATTGTAATTAAGACAACGGTGGCTACGAATCGAGCGACGCACTGGGCGGGGATGACTGTTGGAAATTCGATTTTACCGTCAGGAGAAGAGACCACGGATCAAGTCGTAAACGTCACCGATTTTATGAAGAGTCATTCAACTTTTTCCTCCCGTGGCAATAAAGCGTGTTTCCTCCGCGCGTGGTATTAACTGCTGGCGATACTTGTCGTAAATCTCGTCGCATTCTATGCCCGTTGCACGCCCATTCGAACGATCCGTCCACCGTCTATCTCCGCTAGTATCTATTACGCGAAACCAGCAAAATCGACGCAGGTGCATGAAAAAGTAATAAAACGGTGGCACGATTGAATGTAGGTTCGAGGCATTATTTTACGTTGAAACGTTAAGAAACTTCGAATTTATCGTCAGTTTCACGTGCCACGTCCCGTGATCTGACATCACTTTCTCGCTTCCTCATAACTGGAAGCAATAGTTGACGGCGTAATTGTGATCGTTTAGCCCGGCACCTCGTTCCTTCCTCTCGCCGTTGGCCGAGGGTCCTAACATAGCTATCGTGGCATCAGCTGTAACTTACTGTTAGCCGAGAGGTTAGCGGAGACAGAGGCGAACCCGGTAGGAACGGCGTCGTTGTAAAACTACAAGTAATAAGACTGTAACTCATTGTCAGTGGCCGAGTAATAACGGTGGCTTCCTGTGGAGGCGGTTGTATATGTTTTGCGCAAACGTGCGTTGTTGTCCGCCGATTTATCAGGTCATAGGCGTATTACGCGTGAAAGAAACAAATTAAAAATAACGTTTCCGTCTTATTCGAGTTCGCACGAAAGAATTTATTTTTTCGATAAATAATGCAGTTGGATTGTATCGTTGAATCGTGAGTACATGTTGAAATTCCATGCATTCTTGCGTACGGTTCGGTTGGGTACTCACGATTTTTCTCAGTCGACGCCTATGGTTTGGTAGGTACTAAGTGCATGCACTTGGTAGTTACATTGTACCACGGGGCCGGTTGCATAAGAGCCGAGAGGAAGGTCCACGACACACGATATGACGCGGGCCGGCAATAACTTTTCTGCTTCTATCGTGTCCGTGAACGCTTCTTCCGCAACGAAACAATGCCCCTTTTCAAGGGCGCCAGCCGCTTAGAAATACCAGTCACGTGCTCTATTACTTGGCGAGATTGTAATTAGAGGTAGAAGAGGTGAATTGTGTGTCTTGTATCGATGATGCCTCGGAACGTCGATGTGTACGCGGATACAGGTGGAGGATGACGATGGAGATTGTTTAAGTGATGGGAGGTCTTCGATAGGGGAGATGTAATTAAAAAAATTGGTTACCGCGGTGGAACGAGTCTATCTTGTTTTCTTTGTCCCGAACGGGGGGAGAGTTTAAAGGTTTTCAGGCGAGCGTTCCCTCGAAGTCTCGTACGGCGCGTGAGAAATATTTCATTCTTTTCTCGATAAAACTGTACCGGCGTCATCGCTTCCTTCCAGAATTAAAAACCATTTAAAAATAACTACTTAAAACTTTACTGGCTTGTACCGTTTAAAATCTGGGTCACAACTAGATTATCTCTTCGCTATTAATATTCAAGAAGTTGTCGTCTAAAATTAACATTTTAAAATCCAACAACTTCTCTAGGGATAGCTACGATAACACTTGAACGCGGACATGGTATACACTGACGTTCGTCCGTAGGTTCGCCATCCTCGGTCCGAATCGGTAGTCGGAACAGAAACTAATTTAATTAACAAATCAAGATCAGAGACTCCTGTCTTCCGGACGATTGGTTTAATTGATTAAGAGATCCGACGAGGTGACGTGCTCCTTCATCCAAGATTTAATGCTCGGATTTTGATCTTCCGCATCCATCACCTGTCAAATTTAATAAATCCGTAAAACGTACACCGAGAAAGGAAACGTCAAGGCTCGAGATTCATTCCGAAGATAGTCTGTTTAAAACTTACAAGGAAGAAACATATATATATTTTTTCTTCGTACGGAAGGTCTTGCACAAAAGCTTCTTTTGATTGGTTGTCCTTTTATTGCGCGGCGTAACAAGGCTGCAGCAGAGACTGCGAGACGAGCAGCATAGCAAAGATAATGACTGCTTCTGTCATTACGATGTACCATTATTTGTCCAAGCGTAATTTCCTCGAAACAACGGCAAACAGTAGTAACGCGATCGTTAGCCCGCGAAGTAGACTTAAAATTTATGGTGATTTCAGAGACCTTCACTCTACCGTCATTCGGAAACCCGTAAAACGTTTACAACCATATGCTTAAGATACAAACGAACTTCAAAAAAATTGTATTACGCTGAAGTTTTACCGCGATCTCGCCAATTTATCCTTATCGGTGTGCAGCAAAATATTTAAGATATCAATTTAAAAAAATGCGTCGTTTAAGTATCGAAACATGCAGTCAGATAATTCGCGTGACAATTCAATTCTTCGACAAATACATAACATCGTCTTGTTTCACAATTTGTACAAATTAAAGTGAAACGCATTTAAAAGCGAACGACTCGAATAAAGCGTACCGGAATTCTACCGCGCTCGCGGTAAGAATCCGGCGGGGAGTTAACAAAGCGCAGTCCCGCAATCGAGGATCGCATTATTAGCAGACAATATCAGTACGTGGTCGCACGAATAGCGGCGGATCGTTATCTGGCGACGGTATACGCGGCGGGGATATAACTTGTCCGGGACGATCGTCGGTTATCCCGCGGGATCGCGTGGGCGTTAAAGCGCGCGGTTCTCGCCCACCTGAATCGATTTCAAATGGACAGCACGAGCCTTCGCTGCCTCGTTTCGCCCTATTCGAGTGTCCTGTTAACGGTCACCGTCATTAAAAACCGACACCGCTCGCATTTTGCCGCGACCCCTTTACGGCTTTCCGTGTTTCGCGTTCGGTAATCGGAATCCCTCCCGAAATCCCCCGTGCCCGTCCCCCGATAATAATTAATCAACTGTCACGAACATTTTTCAATTTAATAATAGCGACCATTCGTCCCGATCGCGTCATCGATAAATTTTCATTTCACGTAATTAAACATGCGAAACAATGTCGAACGGACGGTACGTACTTCTCCGTAATCCTTACGAAACCGGTTATTTTCAAAACAGTGAATAGCCGTACGATCGATCAATCGGTTTCGGCTTGTTTCGTCATTAATTAATTACACGTCTGTTCCAGGAATTGTTATGAATCGTACCGGTATTTATTGAGCGCAACGATAACCGCGACACGCAGATAAACCGCGTGGTATCTTTCGCAACCTCCCCGAGGTGATGCGTGTGCCCCTCGCACGTTGCACAATTCGATGCGACGCGATTCGGGCACAATCGCCCGATTAATATGCATGAGCGATTTAAGTTCTCGAAGGTGATTTGGAGACGCGTGTCACGTTGCCGGCGACAATCGGCTGGCGCCGGAATTCCTCGGCCGTTTTAATGCGCGATCGCTGCCAGAAGTCAACGGATCGCGGGGAAATTGACTGACAGGGATATACTTTTTAGGACTTAGAACGGCCTTTGACGTGCCTCGAAGGGCGTGCCCGGATCGAGGAAGTCGAAAGAATTTGCATTTGTCTAGACTGTGTCTCGATGGCTCGGGAGGGTAGAAAGTGTCTATGCACGTACAGACGTTGGATAATTGAGAATGGAAGTGGGTAGTAAATCATGGATTAGCCGGTGTCAAACCGTTCCTCAATATATCATTCCAGCCAGGAGTGCTTATGGAAATATCGTAGGTGTGAGAAAATCCTACGAGCGTCCAGTGTGATTGAGATGTTTGAAAAACGAGGATACAAAGATTGACTACGTGCAAAAGTCAGTTTCCTTGGCAGTTCCACGGTTATTTATAGATATCCTTCTTCGTATCTCGGCGAATTTATAACCAGGTGAATATCAGAGTTCCCTATGTGCTGGCTATCATTCTGAGATATTGCGTGATGATGCGTAAGAAATCATTGATATTATCCAATGAATTCAAAGATATTCAATTCTTCGAGTATCAAGAATACTCGAGTAAAAAGATATATCATCCACTTCTTTTAACATTCCTTCTATAATCTAATCTGAGGCTCGTCGCTCGCTTCTTACTGAACTCCTTGATCGAGCAGCTTCGTATGTACTCTTCCTCCGCACCATTTCCCATATCAATCACCCGGACAGAGATCGCGTCCTCGACGGATCTGCCAGATGTTTCTCCCTCCGCTCGCCAAAAAATCCCTCTTCCCCCATTGTGACAGCCGTCCCCGGGTCCCGTGGATCGCGCCAATTATGGTGACCAGATGCCAGCGTAAGGATCGAAAGGTTCACGGCCGCGTTCACCTTGGTCGATCGCGCGAGACTAATGCGCTTAGATCCTTCCTTCCTATACACATTGGGATACCCAATGATCACGATCCCGTTGATCCTGTTCCCCGGTAATAATTATCGACTGGCTGTCAGGAGCCAGGTCAATGGGAAAGCATCTCGCGAAACGACCACGAGAATCGACAGCTTCCGCGGGTCGTTAAACCTGAAACGATTCTCGCTGCCGTGCGGCACCAGGTTGCTACTTGGCCTCGCTCTTTTCGTCGTGATCGATGCATTAGCAATTAGAACGCGGCGATAAGCTCGTTCTCGTTCCCTCCCGTATGCTCCCCGGCTTGGAAATCGGTAGGTCGCCGCGGAAGGTCGACCGGGTTATTGTCTCGGCTCGGACTATTCGGTCGATTTCTAATTGTTACGATGCCCGTTGAACGAACAGGTAGTAGGAGGATCAAGTGCTTTTCTACAGTTGGTAGGATAATAATTCTGTAATTAAGTGAAACTTCCTTTCTAAGAGTCTCCTTCCGGAAGCACTTTCAAGGTAATTGGTCGCAAAGTCAGAAGTGAATCTTCGAGAGTCTTGAAAATAGAACGTGGTCACGTGAGTCGTTTCTATTTCAATTCACGAGTGACTCGGGCAATTCTCTGAGGTTTGAGACGGACGTGTGTAACGGGTAGAAATTTTTATTACCGTTT